>PVIJ01002922.1:101108-147184 GCA_004024925.1 Scalopus aquaticus
CACCCGGCTGGGGAGAATCCCATATGGTGCGGCAGACCTCTCCTGCCTCGCCCGCTGCTCCCCTCAGCAGTGTATTTCTGGTCTGCCTGTTCTGCTCCCCACTCTGTCTCTGGTGAACCCTCTCACCGCCCCACGCCTCTGGCCTGTACCCCAACTTGTATGTATAAATAAAAAATAAATCTAAAAAAAAAAAAAAAAAAGAATGCTTAGGAATGAAAATTATACTACGTATTTAGGTTATTCCAGTTTCTACTGTCACACTAGTCTTTCTTCTTCTTCTTCTATTTTTTTTTTTTGAAGCAATCTGCCCTTGCAAAGGAAACGGGGGGTTGGGGGCATTCTTCAAGGTCTTCGCACCCTAGTTTCTGCAGAAGTCCCAACAGGCCTCTCTCACTACAGTCTCTTCTAACTTGGACTCGTGAACTTGCCAGTGTCTCTGCTGTGGTGGCGGCTAGAACGCGTTTCCACGGGCTTCTGCTTAAGTGTTTGCTCGCTTTTCCCTTATACTTCTGCTGCCACTTCCTTGAAGTTGCCACGTACAATGTGAAACTTCCGTTTTAACCCCCTGAGCCATCCTTAGTCTTTGCTTTCAGCAGGTCCGCATTTCTGTCTGCTGGGTCAAGTATTTCCTCTTACCCATCTAGAGCAGTCTCCTTCTCCACCCTGACTGGTGCAGCCCACACCCAGGCTCCACGCGCTCTTCTTTCTCATGGGTTTGGCCCATGGAGCACCAGCAAGGCAGCAGCAACAGCAGACGAGAGACCCATTGCAGTCTGGCACGTCCTCCACCAAGCGCCATGAAGCCTTGCTCCAATTCCGTTTCTTGCTGGATTTCCTTCATCTTTCTTATTCTTGCGCCTGTAGCTTCAGAATGCTCTGCTATCCTTTCCTGGAGTGAGAGTGCATGGGAATCACAGAGAGCTTGCTAATGCATGGACTTCTGGGCTGCAGACTTTGGAGGTCTGGAGCAGGGGTTGAGCATTTGCTTGGATCCTCGCAAGATCCTGGGCGATGCTGTTGGCCTGGGGATCTACTATAAGCACCAGGACCTTCTTGGCACCTCTTAACCCTGCCCACCTTCTCATTCAACTCCCTGCAGCTGCTCCTTTTTGGTGTGCACCACTTATATGTTACCAGGATTGACCGACCCGCGTGGATACCTTTTCCAGGTACTATAACTAAAAACATATCCACAGTAACACAAAATCCACAGTAGAAAGACTCAGTGTTATAAACCATACATGGTTCTGTGGGCATCCAACCCATGAGAACCATGGTCCTCAGTGAGTGTGTGGCCTTAGGCCTTACCGGCAGGTGTTTTGTCTGTCATGGTGGCCTTCATTGGCTGGGAAGTAGGATCAAAATGAAGATGGTGGCCTCCCTGGTGGTGCAGTGGGTTAAGTCTCAGCACTATGAAGCTATCTGCAGCCACTGCAGCACAAGTTCTATCCCTGGCCAGGAAGCTGACCCACAGGGAGAGGGAGACCTTTCCTATCTCCCCCGCTGCTCCCCTCAGCAGTGTGTTTCAGTAGATCTGCCTGTTCTTCTCCCCACTCTGGCTCTGGTGAGTCCTCTCACCTCCCCCCTCCCCACCTCTGGCCTACACCCCAGTTCTTGTATGCGTAAATAAATAAATCTTTAAGAAAAAAAACCAAAATGAAGACGGGTAGCATCAGAGTCATCGAGGGAAGGTTAACGCTCAGAGTATGAGAGGAATTATTGACAGGAGGCTGGCATGGGGTGGTAATGATGCAGCTATGGGGGAAGGAGCTAAATCTGATGTACTCATGTAGATGGACACCGTTAGGCCACACAGTTCCATGAGTCCAATTTATCTTTATAAAAGAAATTCTCATGGAGTAAATAAAATATCCCTCCATGCGATATGACATGATGAGGTTTTGACCATTTCACTTGGGTTACTATGCTTAGTTACCCTTTGACTGTGCCTGTTTTATTAGTATAGAATTTTCTATTGCTGGGCCTCCCCGGTGGCGCAGCGGTTGAGCGCTGCGCTGTGGAGCTGTCGGCAGCGGTGATGCGAGTTCGACGCCCGGCCGGGGAGATTCCCACACGGTGCGGCAGACCTCTCCTGCCTCGCCCGCTGCTCCCCTCAGCAGTGTATTTCTGATCTGCCTGTTCTGCTCCCCGCTCTGTCTGTGATGGGCCCTCTCGCCATCCCACGCCTCTGGCCTGTACCCCAGCTTGTATAAATAAATAAATCTTTAAAAAAAAAAAAAAGAATTTTCTATTGCTTATTGCTTCTAATACTACATGAAAAATCCGAAAGTCCAAAAGAATTTTCTTCTAAGTCAGTTTCATGGATTACTACAAGGTCAAGAATTGACCTTGTTTTCAAACCACAAAAGAACAAAACAAAATGAATTCTAAACCACTCTTTTATTTGACGATGTGGTCAGTTAGATCATCTATGACTCCATAAGGTACAGAATGATTAGAGTAAGTTCTTAAGTTTTGTGCATGAACAGAATCTTTCAATATGACCTTTGGGCTACTACAAAATGTCAGTGATTAAAACATGGACGTGTTAATTCAGAAGCTAATTGCCCTCTTAGTATATAAGACCAAAATATGCAGGTGCATCTCTGCTGATTTCAGAGCAGTCTGGAATATATATCTTTGCATTTTTTAAAATGTAGTGATTTGAGTAAAACAACCTTAGAAATATACCATGTCAACTCTGATGATAATTACAATTGATGTATAATGTTTTCCAAGAAAGCTTGAATCTTTCCATAGGGAAATGGAGTATAACAGCTAAAAAGGAGCAACTATCCTTATTGCCATGCTTCATTTCTAAGATTCTAAAACAGTGCAAAGATGCAGATTGACAGATGATAAACGAACTTGAGGATATCAGCCTTCAATTAGGATATAAGAATGACAGTAGGAACGCAGAAAAGACAATGTTAATGATTTTTAGCATCCTAAAAGAAATACTGGCTTATACCCACACACTGAGAGACATTATGCATTAAAGGACATGTCACATTCTTCTGTACAAAATGAGCTTTAAAAACAATACTTTTATTTGCATGCAATTGTTGAAGAATAAGTGAATCCCATTTATTCAACCAATATTTGTTATATATTGGTTCAATCTAGGCACTATTCTAGACTTCAGGGATAAGTAGAATCTATTATCCACAATTAGCCTAAAGTAAATGATATCTACATCCTATATTTAAGTCAACCAATTTTTAGAGGTTACATAACAATAAAAATCAATTATTTGATAAAGGGAATCGGACAAAGTTAGGAAGTGAAAGTGTGTCCCTTACCCTGACTTTGATCTTACTTCATCTTTGCTACCAAAAATGACTGCTTATGGCCCAAACCCTTCAGTAATCCAACCACTTCTGGACAGCATGTACTCTGTTACCCCTACTCATCCATCCATCCATTCAACCATCTGTCTACGATCTACCTAGTTATTTAAAAAACAACTTATTTCTATTGAAGGCACAGGGAATGTACCAGTGAAAAGAAGCGAGTATTTATGTCTCGTGACCTTATGTCTTACTGGGAAATAGAAACAACAAACGAAATAAGTAAAAAATGGAACATGTTGAAATTTGGTAAGTGGTACTGGAAACTAAAACAAGCAAGTATAGGAGAATTGAGACAATTTTCTGTCGCAACAAAAATTTTGCTTCTCACCCTGTGGTATAGATACGTGAAAGGGAAATGCCTGCCATCCAGGGGCTACATTGTCTCACCCTCAGTCATATTGACAGTTTTTCTCAGTGGAATGTGAAAAGAAGTGAGAGATACCTTATTCTGAAATCAAGTGAGGGAAAATTCTCCACACACTCTCCTTTGTCATCCACCTGCTGGACACACTGAACTTCAACCCCAGAAGGCAATGACGCTAAAGGATGTGTTGTGTCTCTTAGTCACCACAGGAAGTTATCTGGTGACCAAGAACACTCATATAAATAAGAAACACTCCTATATTTTGATAAATTACTGAAAAATATTTATAGTAGAAAGCATAGTAGAAAGTAGGGTTATTCTCCCAATTTCTCCAGAAATAAAAGGGTAGGAATTCACATTTAAATAGTTTGGTCAGAGAAAGTCTACTTGGAAAGAGGATGTTTGTCTAGAAACTTGAAGGAGACAAGGAGCTAGCTACGTGGCTGGGGTGGGGGGGGTCGGAGTAACTTGTCAGATAGAGGTAAGAGGAAGTGCAATGTCTGTATATGAAAGATTTCCAAGAACATGAGGCAAAGTCAAATGGTTGGAGTGGTGTAAACTAGAGAGGGTAAGAGCTGAGGTCAGAGGGGTTATGGGGGAAGAGTACAAAGTATACTGAGCATTAGAAACATTATAAGTTGTTTAGCTTTTAATTTAAAGTGATGGGGAACTACTGAAGGTTTGCAACAGAGGAATGACATGATAACAACTAGCGGAATTACTCTGTTCCTGTGCTGAGCATAAACTGAAGGGGGGAGAGCAGGACAGAGAGTAAATTTCTTGAGACTACTGCAACAATTCCATGAGACACAGCAGTGGCTTGAACCAGAGGGCTACAGTAGAAGTTGGAAGAAGAGAGCAGACTGTGGATACAGTTAGGAGTTGGATCCAAAAGAAATTGTTAATGGGTTGGAAGGGAGGGAGAGGGTGAGACAGAGAGAACACCTGAATAACACAGTTATCATTCATTTTAGGTGTCAACTTGGTTAGCTATGGTGCCCAGATGTCTGATCAAACTCTAGTCTGGATATTGTTGTAAAGCTATTTTGTAGATGTGATTGACATTTTCAATTAGTTGACCTTAAGTAAGGCAGATTGCCTGCTGTAATGTGAGTGAGCCATAGCCAAACATTTGAAGGCTTTAAAAGCAAAATTTGAGATATCCCAGGCAATAATTCTGCTTTTAAGAATACAGTATAAAAATCCTCTGTGAGTCTCCATCTTTCCCTGAAAATTTTTGCACTTGTCAACTCATATTCACATAAGCCAAATCCTTAAAATAAACCTTCCCCCCTTCATCTATCCACCTACCCAACCATCCATTTATCCATCTAACAACACACCCACCCACCCACCCATTCAACCACCCAACCACCCATTCATCTAGCCAACCATCCATGCATCCAGCCAGCCATCCACCCTATTGGTCGTCTGGAGAGCCCAGACTAATACAGACACCGAAGGTTTTAACCTGAGTAACCAGAAGTTGTTGTCTTTAACTGAGATGACAAGGATTTGAGAAGGAGGGATGGTTTGGCGCATGCTGTTTGAGATCTCTTTCAGATGTTCAGGGGACATGTTGGTTAAGCCATTGTACTTGGGAGCTTGGAGTTCAGGTTGTAAATTCAAGGTCAGGAGAATGGATGAGATCATAAAGGATGTAAATAAAGATGGAGAAGAGTCTTTGGACTTGAACGGACTCTGGAACACTCCAATGCTAGCAAGTGGGAAGATGAAGAAGAAAGGGCAAAGGAGATTAACAAAGAATAGCCAGTGAGATGGGAGGAAATTGAAGAGAGCTTGCTGTCCTTGAGGCTGAGTGAAGGAAGCATTTTAAGGAGAGGGGAATGATCAATGTTTCAAATAATGCTGGTAGGTCAAGAAAGGATTGGGGACAGAGAATCACAAATTGGATTTAGGTCCTTTGTGTCTGACAAAAACATTAGTGACTGGAATGATGAAGGTGAAAACTTGATCTCAGTGTATTCAAGAGGGAATTGGTAGAGAATTTAAAAAAACAAATATTGACAATTCTTTCAAAAGAGTTTTGCTTTAAGAGCAAGGAAAGAACAGGGAGGGTAGCTTGTGGGAGAGATAGCAGCCAGTCAATGTGCTGATGGCAAGATAAAGAGGCACATCCATGATATAGGAGAGAAGGGGAGCTCCTGGATTCACAATGCCCTGAGGCAGCACTGGAGGGGGGTGGGATTCTGTAGGGGTGCGGGGTGGCCCCCACATTAAGGGACCCCCTGCAGATCTCTGTCTGTGCCAGCAACTCGGGCAAAGGTACAGACAGGCAGGAGAAGCAGTGATAAAGCTAGTGGAAATTCTCTTCTGATCGGTTACAAATGTTAACACTTTGCCAATTCTGACACTGGATCTTCCTCCTCTTCCCACCTTCCTCTCCTCTCTCTGCTCTTTTCTCTTCCCTTTTCTCCACACATGCTCTCTCAATAATTTTACCCATATCCATCACTTCAACTATGAAGTGATCTCATTGTCTATGACGTAGACTCCCAAATGTGATTTTCATTTCTGAATTGTTTACTCTATTTCAAGCCAAACATCTCCTACATGAAACCCATATTCCAAAACAAATGATACTTTTCCCCTAGTCCTTCCCTGTCATCTGCTCCCCAACATCACACACAAAAAGGTATCTCCTTCTGGCTGCTTTTATTTCCTAAGACTCAACTCACTAACTTCAAAACTTCAGAGCCAATATTTATAAGTGAAATTAAAAAAAAAAAAAAAAGTAGGGCACTAAATAAAACAAAACTGGTGAAACATGGATGATTTGTCAAGACTTGATACATAAGTTCAAGTTCGATGCACCCTTCTCTCTGCTGTAGTGGACATATGGAACTCTCCTTCACAATTGCTTTTTTCTGTGTCTTGCTGTCCATGGAGTTCAATTCAGTTGGTGTTGCTGGGTTTTCTTTGAAAGTCAAAGACAGTTATTGAACTGAGGATTTGATACTTTTCCCTGAGAAGGAGCTATAGATTTCTCCTCCAAGGAATGGTGGAAAGTGGTGGTAATAAAAGCCCTGATGAGACCAGAGATGAAGGCTCTAGATTTAACCCTGCCATTGTCTGCATCCACAGAAAACCACTTCAGCGCTCCTACTCTTAAAATTAAGGTAACATTGCATTATGTCATCATATAAGTTCAGGTATTTTCAGAAATGCATAATTAAAAATTCACCCATGTCTAATACCTTCAGTTCACCACTGACTGTTCAGTTCTATCCCCCCATCACACAATTGAGTCCTTTCACCCAATTTATCCAACTTGCTTAATCTCTTGATGCTTTGTTTACTTGTAGGAAAACAGGGAAGGCAGCGGCTGCACAAATTAGTATGAACTTGAGTTCTGTGATCTAAATCTAGCCTGAAGACATTTCCCACAGTGTTCATCTTTTCATTAGTTGACAACATTAAAAAATGGTTTTTTTTTTTTAATATTTTTTTTTTTATACATACAAGCTGGGGTACAGGCCAGAGACGTAGGGCAGCAAGAGGGTTCACCAGAGACAGAGTGGGGAGCAGAACAGGCAGATCAGAAACACACTGCTGAGGGGAGCAGCGGGCGAGGCAGGAGAGGTCTGCCGCACCATGTGGGACTCTCCACGGCCGGGCATCGAACTCACGTCGCCGCTGCCGACAGCTCCACAGCGCAGCGCTTAACCGCTGCGCCACCGGGGAGGCCCAACTTTTTTTTTTTAAAGATTTATTTTTTATTTATACATACAAGCTGGGGTACAGGCCAGAGGCGTGGGGCGGCAAGAGGCTTCACCAGAGACAGAGCGGGGAGCAGAACAGGCATATCAGAAATACACTGCTGAGGGGAGCAGCGGGCGAGGCAGGAGAGGTCTGCCGCGCCATGTGGGATTCTCCCCGGCTGGGCGTCGAACTCGTGTCGCCGCTGCCGACAGCTCCACAGCGCAGCGCTCAACCGCTGCGCCACCAGGGAGGCCCTAAAAAATGAACTTTTACAGGTACGTTTGGATCTCTAGCTCCTGCTTAAATTTTCTGATTCTTTAAAAAATATTTTTATTAGAACAACACTCGTTGAAGATACCGTATGTTCTCAGAAACATAGGATCGCACCACTTACAGAACCTCACCTCTTTAGGTGTTTTCTACCCCTGCACACTCGCCACCAAGGCAGCTGCAGTCCACAAGAGCCCTCCTCTGTTCCTTTCCACCCTCGTCCTATGCTGGCCCCAGTTTTATAGTCATATTTCGAGGGTTTGTGGTTTCTAGCTCCTGTTTAATCCCCACATGTGGCCTGCATTCCCACATGGCCAGAAAGCAGCTTCCTTCCCTGGGCCTGGACACTGTAGGGCTTTTCAGCCTGGTCCCTGACAGGCTTCCTTATATTTTATCTGCCCCACACCTGTAGATCTTTCATTTGGGACTTCTGCCTGACTAAATAAGCACTAAGATTTTTTTTTTAATTCTGATTGATACCTGAACCATTGACATTGACCAAAATTCTGATGACATCAGGACACGTTATTATTTGTGTCTTTGCAGGGCCTGTCCAAACCCTGGCCAAGCCTTAATTCACTTATTTTTCTCAGCTGTTTAAGGAAGATGTCTATGTTCACATCTAGGCAGCCTAGTTGGTTGAGTTTGTCCGGTTTAATACAGTACAGACACTCCTGAGGCCGGCCCATAAACCTGTACTGTGGAAATCACTGTTGTCCAGGCCACACAAGACTATTTGTGGCACAACCAAGTTCAGAACTGAGGAATTCGGATCTCCAGGTTTCCCTTGTTCTTCAAACAGATGCGCTGCTTTATGTCTTCCAGCATCTGGTCAGTCCCTTAACCTATGTAATCCTCTGCCTTTCCCTTTGCTCATGTCATCAGAACTCACGACTGATAGCCACTCATCCGGGGGACATTTACCTTACTTACTGCCTTTCTGTAAGGACAGGCACCTTGTCTGTCTAGTTCTTCTATGTAGTTCCAGTATTGGACTCAGTCCCTGGGACACAGTAAGTATTCAACAGTTTGACTTGCTACATGGACTTATGTGTGCTGATATGTATATGCATGTGTGATGATGTGTGGGTGTATATTCTCGACGCAATTATATATATTCACACATATATATATATATACAAATAGATAATATAGAGAGAACATAAAATCACACACATATACATGTGTACACACGCTTGTGTAAACTGCATACATGTACCCATCTGTCATCAGGAAGAGGGAGCACAAACTGTGATTTTATCCCAGTCTCACATGAATGGCTGGATCTGTTCTATTCCTAGCTGTGACCCTTCTTTTATGATTTTATTTCTCTGAGGATGTCTTGACCCCATGCAGCAGGCTAGGTTATTACAGTGCTTTGCAATACTTTGCAATTTTTTTTTTATAAAGCTCTTGAGCCCTTTCTTCAGAGAAAATCCTACAAAGAAGCCCTAACATGTAAAACAGGTAAAAGAATTGCTATTTCAATGTAAAAGTGGCAGTGCCTGCTCCCCACCTCTCTGCCCCAATGGCCCCCAGAATCTTGACAGGTAGAAGGGGGTTCCCAGAGCCCAGTTTGAAGAGCACCAAGCTTAGGAAGGAATCTCCCTCATGGAGAATCACCACAGTGCCCACATCCGATTAAGATAAGACCGTGGTCACCTAAGTCCATCTTGGCTGACCAGCATTGAATCATTATGTTTCCTACTTCAACATGGACATGAACTGGGTTATTCTTATACATTCAACTTCACCATTTGATAGAAATTGATTCCTGATGTCCTCAGCAAGATGAATCAGTTCTTCTACTTGATGGTTACACAGAATTAGCAAATTGGTGTTTATTTTTGCTACATAATAAACACATGCCAGAGGCTTATATCTACAATTAGCTAAACTGCTATTAAGTGGCAATATTGATTATGTACCAATTACAATACAAAAATTTAGGTCAGAGAAATTCATTTTTTCAACTTTCTTCTTTGCTAAGTCCAGATACATCCCTCTGCTGACACAGAAAATTCTAACTGCTAAATCCCATCAAGAATTACTGTGACTTACTCTTGTAAATCTCCTGGACACAAATAAGAAATAAACAACCTTCTTTTCTGAGGTGACTCTCATAATATTTATATATATCTATCAGTAGAATACATATTTTTTCTCTTTTCATTCTTATGACATCCAACAGAAGGTGAAAAAAAAAGGTAACAAATAGTGGCATGTATTTGTCACAAAAGGGTACCTGGAAAACATTTATTTTAAAATAACCACAAGTAACTTGTGGATTAATTTCAAAAATGAATGTGGAAAATGCCCTGGATACTCAGATTTTATGCTAACCAAAAAACTGTAAACATTCATGACTGGATTGTTTTGTCAAAATCAGAGCAGTTTCAAGTAACAAGATTCATTAAGGAAATGGCTATATTTAAAGTAATTGAAATTTTGATGTAAATTATGGCTCACCCATTAGAGATGAGCAGAGGCTTTTAGCACATTAATTTGAAAGTGCAATAGAGGGATATCTTATTTCCTACAAGAGAGACTTAAAATATATGTATCTGTAGCTTTCTCACAACGGTAAGATCAATCACTTGAGACATATGGTACTAGCAATACAAAATACATAGGAAAACAGATAACATATGGTTTGCATTTGCAAGGTATGCTGTGTGAAAAAAAGTATTTCACACCTTTCCCCTCAATTATAAATGGCTATAAAAGAAACAAAGACTCTTGCACAAAACTGAATTAAAAAAAAAAAGAATCAAACAGACTCCTCCACTGAAAATAGATCCTTTGGAGACGCTGGATTTTATTCCAAGCCTTGAAGAAACAAGGACACATTTGTTGCTTCAATATTTCTTATCCAGGGTGAACTTTCAAAGAGCGAATGGCAAATGTTTACAGCCCATAAGGCCAACAACGATAAAAGGGGAATTTACAATTGGCAAAGGCAAATATGTAAATCAGGTTTATAGTTTCTTCAAACCTCAGGCATTCTACATTGTGACAAGACAGAGTATCTGTTAGCAGAATGTGAATATGGCCAAATGCTACCTGCCATGGATGTGTCAGGCTGGCGCTACCAATGTGACTGAACTGAAGAGGAAAGACTCATTTTTTCTGTAAAAACAAGCCATAAGTATGGAAGAAAACAAAGTAGATAGTCACTCTCTCTGGATACATGGCAGCGTGACCCTAAATATAAACCAGGGCCTCCCTGGTCGGCAAGGGGTTAAGTCTCAGCACTATGAAGCTATCTAGAGCCACTGCAGCACGAGTTCCATCCCCGGCCAGGGAGCTTCCCACATGGCGTAGCAGACCTCTCCTGCCTCCCCGCTGCTCCCCTCAGCAGTGTATTTCGGTCTATCTGCCTGTTCCGCTCCCCACTCTGTCTGGTGAATCCACTCACTCCTCCCCCCAACACTTCTGGCCCACACCCCAGCTTCTGTATGCATAAATAAATAAATCTTCAAAATACCAAAAATAAATAAAAGCCAGCACTCCCCATAAAGGGCCTGATAAGGAAGAGGGGTTCGCTGACCAACAAAGACAGAGATTTGCTCAAGCTGGTTGTGGGAGGAACAAAAGTAACTGAATCAAATTTATGGCCCCGTGTTTAAGCACTCTGGGTGGACATTTCCAAAACCTATTTCAGAGCATCTTTGGACTCGCTTGAGAAAACGGAGATATTAGTCCTGCTACGGATATTGGTTCTAAGTCTAAAGAATTCTCCTTCGCCCTCTCTCCCTTCCCCCAAATCTCCAAATACTTCTCACTTTAGGCCCCAGACCAAATCAGAAGAAACTTATTTTGGATTATCTCCAAACCATGATAATTTCATAATTTTATTTAGAATTCACGCACATTTAGTTTATTCCCTGGAAAGGCACCAGAGACACTAATATTTCTGGAAGCATCTCTACTCCTAGGAGTGTGACTCTTCTAGGACCCTGATGTTTATGTCTGACCATGGAAGATAAGAAAGTTCAGGCTGTTGCTGATTATCCAGACATTTACACCCTCAAATTCACTGTCATTCACTTTCACTGAGGCTAAATCATCGCTGCTAAATCAGGATCATTACCACATCCTATGTAGGACTTCTACTTTGGGGATTTTCCTTGGACATTTGCTTTGAACTTTTTAACATTGATTAATGACTCAATAGAATGTGCTGTGAGTAGACTGTGGTGAGTTTGTTATAGAGCAAAATGAGGGTTATTTGCACTATTTTGTCCTCAACAATCACACCAGATTAATAGTCCCACAACATACAGATCTTACTCAACTGACAGTGGGTCTCAAATCTCAATAAATCCATTGTGAAGTTGAAACACTGTCAAGTGCAAATGCATTTATTCTATCCAGCCTTCCTAGGTTACTTATTACGTCATAGCTTACTTACTCTAGATGCCTTTATGTGCTCAGAACACATTTGAGCCTAGAATTGGGTGTTACTGAATAATGCACATTGCTCATGCACCAGTGTAAAGTCAAAAATGGTTAAGTTGAAACATCCAAAGTAGGGACTTCTCCATAAATGGCATGAGCTGAGCTTGAATTTCCTTCAGGGAAGAGGAACTGGGCTAGTTCTGGAAGGATAAGGAAGTTTCAGATAGGAATCAGAGGGAAATTTTTACCATGAAGAGAACCCTCACCTGAAGTTATTTATTCATTCATGAATTTATTGTATTAGATTGTTTATTAGGTAAGAATGCCCACTTGGCATGATGCCACCATAGCCTCAATTGCCTCCTTTTAAATGGAGAAGCCCTCAGGAAGGCTGATTCAGGAATAAGAGAGGCAAAGTCCAAGAAGGAGGCAAGCTGAGTATGTTACACCAGCCTAGATAAATCTCTGTTAAGGCAGAGGTTATACAAGAGTTATTCTGGGTCGCAATCCCAGGTCCCAAGGAGCGATCAGTTGAAAATCATGTTTCATATAATTTTAAGGATTCTCAATTCCCATTGAGATCTAGATATCATCCCATTGTTCATATTTCTGTACATATAAATGGAGTCTTAGAAAATAGTTCATGAAATATGTTCAAAGATCATTTAGAAGCTTCAGGCAGTTGATGTAGGATGCACCTGCCTATACTTAGGATGTAAAATATACCCAGTCCTCACATTCAGCAAGTGGTAGCAACCTGGATTGGCAAAATAGTGAAAGGCTTCACTTACTCTGCAATACTCTACTCTTTTTTTTTTTGAACTCTAATTATTATAGAATTTGCTTTTCTCCCTAACCTGGTCATAGAGATTAGATAATGGTTTCTTTAATAAACATTGCAAAGTTTTTTATGAGGGTCGTGAATGCTACCCTTTTCTGATCGTGAATCCACGGGAGGCAGAGTTCTGAGATTCTGAGTTCTGAGATTCTGTGGTGTACACACCCTGCATTGGGTGTGTCCAATGGGTGTGTCCACGCCCTGGACAGGGTGAGACTGTGAACAGGACATCACACTCTGCACTCGAAGTGAAGGGATTTGAAGATATATGTAAGGACATCGATGTAGCTGACTTTGAAACAGTCAAAGTGGATATGCCCTTAGGTGGGCCTGACCTAATCAAGTGAGCCTGTACAAGAACCAGAGCCCTTTCGGAAGGAGGAGATAAGAAGGATGAGAGTCTATGAGGGGGCTGAGCTAGATGCTGAGATTGGCCTGTGGTTGCTGAAAGGGGTCTTCTGTCATCAGCCGGCAGGAAAAGGAATAAGGGCCGCCACCATAAGGTCAGAGATTCTGACAGCATCAGAGGGAGCTTTCCTTAGTTAAGCCTCCCTGCGAGGACACTGCAGGCCAACTGGTTGGTTTAGTCCACTGGGCCTGTGCAGAGAGGCCCACATACTCCTGGAGCTCTGACCTACAAAACTGTGAGCTAGTAGGTGGGTATTATTTTAAAGTGCTATGTTCCTAGCAATTTGCTATGCAACAAAGGAAAACTAATACAATACAGCACCCTATCCGTAAAAGCCTGTGAATGCACATTTCCCTATGTTAGAATTTGTAGCATATTATTATCAATCTCAATACCTGCTATTAAAAGACCTTGTTTTCTTAATTTTGTATTAAAATATTATGAATAATAGTTTTAATATTTTCTTTCTGCATCCCAGTGTATGAAGCATCCTTGGGGTGAAGACACCTGATTTGTAAACTTTTCACCACCTTATAAGATTAGGAGATTGTACACTCTTTAGAAAAAATGTCTGGTGCTGACCCTTCTTAATTACCCAATAAAAATTAGATACCTCATGTTCCTCTTCTAGGATGCTGCCTCGAGCCCTTCTCTTTCTCTCAGCCCACATTTATGTGACCATAAAGTCCTGCGTATCCTGCTATTTATCCAGTTCCAGGCACTCCGGACACTAGGCTTGCTCTGTTCCAAATTTGCCCTCATCCAATCTATTTTTTTGCTCAAAACTTGGAGTCATCTTTATTTTTTTTACAGATTAATTTATTTTTGTATACAAGAACTGGGGTGTAGGCCAGAGGTGTGGGTTGGTGAGAGGATTGACCAATTGACCAGAGACTGATTGGGGAGCAGAATAGGTGGATCTACTGAAGAACACTGCTGAGAGGAGCATTGGGCGAGGCAGGAGACGTCTGCTGCACCATGTGGGAAGCTCCTTGGCTGGGGATTGAACTCATGCTGCAGTGGCTGCTGATAGCTTCATGGTGCTGAGACTTAACCTGTTGAGCCACCAGGGAGGCCGTTGGAGTCATCTTTAAATGCATATCTGATAATGGCACTTTGTAGCTCAGATCTTTTCAGGATCTAACCTCAGGGCTAAATCTAAAACTCTTTCAGAGGTCCACATCTACCTTGTGGTTCTTAACTCTGTCATTGCCAACTGGCCTGTCCCCCCGCCTTACTGGCCGTCTCTTGCCTGCCGGCTGTGTTGTGCTCCTTCTAACTAAGAGCCTCCACACTTACCATCTCCTCCACCCTCCTCATCCTTCTTCAAGTCTCCACGTTTCTGTCACTTCCTCAGGAACTCCTCCTTCCTCTCTTGGCCACCCCAAGTCTGTCTTGTGGGCCCACGTCAGCAGCTCTACACTCACTCTTCATCATTAATCATCACATATTTATTTTCTCTGGTTATTTGGCCCAGGGACAGTCCACAGAGAACACAGGGTCCCTATCAGCTTTAACCAATGGTGGGATAGCTTCTCAGAGGTTCCCAGGCACATAATAATTTTTCAACCAATTTGGCCAAACCAATAAGGGAAATACTTAGTTGATGACTTGGTCCTTAATTTAATACCTAATAAAAGAGATTTCCACAGCTAAGCAGAAAGTCACCTCATGGCTCAGTTTACCCAATGTGGCAGAGCCAGATGGGATTAGAGGAAGGAGTGAGCTCGGTTGGCGAAGCCCTGCGAAGACTGCTTGGCCTCTGTGTTTGTCACACAAAGTCCCAGAAAAAGCCAGGTGCTTGGTTTGTCTCGTTGCTGCTGCTTATGTAGATCTTAGCAGTGTCCACACTGAGAATTGTTCAAGTGGCATTAACCATGGTTGGTGTCGAGGATTTTATTCACACATGATTGACAGGATGCAAAGAGACAATTGGGTGAAGAGCTCCTCACTTCCCACATATGGACATTTGCGTTTTTCAGTTATTTTCCAGTCTACAGTCCATTTGTCAAGACATCTCTGGAAAGCTGGGGGTATCGTCTCTGGGCTGCATTCATATCCTCAGCGCAGTTCACAAAGCCACTGGCACCCTCCCCCCTCAGCAGTGTGGCACGCTGCTTACACAGGTGGACCCAAAGGCCCATCCCTGGGCCCCATGCTCAGTTACTCTCCCAGCAACAGCAGATTTTCCCCCCAGTGGGTCCAGCCCCAGGATGCACTGTGATGAACAGAAGGCAGTGAAAGTGCATTACTGGATCAGAAAACATTGACACATCCAGGAGCTTCATTATCAGAAGGGCACAAGATACCCTAGTGTCTCCTCAAGAAGGATTTCAGTTTCCATTCTGGCCCTGAGATTCCTCTAGATAAAACCTGGACAAGACTGTTTGAGGGAGAAAAGATCTGGAGAAAGAGACACAGTCACCAGCCAATACCAACTGCCAGAAAAGTGAGTGAGGCCATCTTGAACCTTCAAGCCATTCCTGTCGCCATATGCCTGCCGCTGTGAAAGAGTCCAGGCAAGAGCCAGAGAAGAATCGCCTGCTGAGCCCAGTCCAGTCCAAACTGCAGGACTGAGAACTGTCTGCAGTGCTTGATTTAATTACTAAGATTTGGGGACATTTTACTGTGTTGTGGTAGATGACTGGGGGAAAAGCACAGAGAAAAGAGACAAGTTACTGCCACCCACTAGTACAATGACTTGGAAGCTTTTAACCGTGAAGGGAGTAAACTCTGCTCATTGCACAGAATCACTTTATAAAGGGTCTCTTTTGCTTTTCTGATAAAAAAGATCCTGCCAGTGTCACATGTTATCTGATCCACAAAGAGAAAATGAGCTCATGAAGCAAGAACAAGGAATAGAAAACAAAGAGGTCAGTTACAGCCGCCGTCATAAGGCAGAGCTTTCATTTTTCTCCATTTTCTCTCTTCCGGAACAACAGCGCGCTTCCCGGCCCCTTCAAAGTTAGGTGTGGCTACGGATTTTACTTTGACCACCAACATAGAGTGGAAGCCTTAAGAGCCAGTGTGCGACCAGGCACATTTCTTTCTTTAAAACAAAAAAAAGTCCTCTGGACTATTTTTCATCCTTATATGCCATGAATTCTAGGGACAAGGGTCCAGCAGCTCAGCCTCCCTTCCAGGAATTCTCCAAGGGGTGCTTCTCTGTGTGTGTGTGGGGCGGGGGAGGGGGCAGGCTTGCTCTCCAGTTCGACCCCTACCTTTCTCTTGGGCTTCCTTCTTTATCAGATCATTTTCTTTCACCCATTTCAGGAAGTTATCTCAGCTCTTTGAGTGCTTAATATGCTCAATATGAACACAAATTTTCTTGGCAAGAAACTTGCCCTTTCCTTGTTTGTCAATAATAAAGCCAACGCACGCTGGGTAATATTATAGACTCTTCCAGTGTTGTCATGGTAACATGTGTGGACCGTTCCTTTCTGAACAGTGTCCATCCGCTTTTTATCTACTGTATCACCTTTCCTGTAGATTCACATGTATGTGACCAAAGGAAGTCTATAGAACATGCATATTCTCTGTATTTTCTAGAAAGTCTAGAGAGAATACAGTGGGTGTGTGTCCTCTTTCTCTTAGTGATGGTCGTTTTGGTGATTTATGGGAAGATGGCGGTTAGGGCTGAAAGGCAGCATCTTTCTCTTTTCACATGTCACCATGGTGTGGCCATGCTCCAGAAAGTGAGTCCATCACCTTTAGTCTGGAGTGAGGATCAGCCAAATGCCTCTGGTTTGTCATAGATTAATGTGTGACCACAAAGTTGGAGGTTGTTGCTGCAGCAAAACCTTGTACATCTTCCCTGTGAAAGATGCTCTTGTGGGGACCTCCCTGGTGGCACAGCAGGTTAAATCTCAGCACTATGAGGCTGTCTGTAGCCATCGGCAGCACAAATTCGATCCCGGTCAGCAGACCTCTCCTACCTCACCCGCTGCTCCCCTCAGCAGTGTGCTTCAGTAGATCTGCCTATTCTGCTCCCCACTCTGTCTGCGGTGAATCCTCTCACCTCTAGCACCTCTGACCTACACCCCAGTTCTTGTATGCATAAATAAATACTTAAAAAACATAAAGATGCTCTTGTAGTACATCCCAGGTGGGTTACGCAAAGCTAGACCTGAGCTTTGCAATTACTGCCACAAGTCCATATAAATGTAAATCTGTCACTTTGCTGAATCAAATCCCCCCAGCTAATATTTAGAGAATATCCTCAGTTAGGGAGAACAGCTATGTTGATGGTACCTGACAGAGAGGGAGAACCAAGCAAAGTCTTTGTCTCAAGACCAGTGTTAAATCAAACTCAGAGTTGAGAGAGAAAAAGGGAGAGTCTAAAATCACAAGAAGTAGACATAGCTAAGGCCCCGCCCTTCTGGATTCATGCTTCCTCTGGGTCTTCATCATTATAAATGTTCTCTGCCATTTGCAACTTTTACAATACTTTGAATCCTTGTCAAAAGTGTCCCTCAAAAGATTTGCTCAGAATGCAGACAAAATTATTTTTCTTCAAATGCTTATGCTCAAAAAGGAGGGCAATGCCAGAAAAGTGAGACAATAGACAAAAAAAAAAAACAATGCTGAACTATAAGTATTCCATCACAACATCCAATAAAATAATATACAAATATTAAGACTGTAGATACTTTTCTATTCAGCATGTTTCATGTTTTGCTAACTTTATATCTCCAATACAGAATTGCTTGACATCTAAATGAATATTTCTGTATCTTGGAGTCTTGGAAATCATTGCTTGTATGTGAGATCTTCTTACTGGTTACTTTGTATTTTAATCCCTAAGGAATAGAGCAACATATGCACAATATAACTATATAACTATATAACTATATAACTATATATATATATATATATACACACACACTATGTATACTCTATACTATACAGTATATTTACTATATACTATATAGTACTATATACTATATAGAGAGTATACACACATATGTATACATATACACATACATATAACAAATAACTACTTACAAAGCACAGGGCAGTCTGTAGCACTGAATAATTTTAACAATGGCTCCTAAAATCTGATGACTTTAAGCTATGATTCTGCAGATTAAGAATGCTTTTCACATCAGTGTCTTAATAAAGAACTTAGTTTCATGAGTTACCAGGATGACCCACTGTCTGTTGTAGAAGTTGAAAACAGAACAGTTTTCTCAAATAGGGAAAAGGGTAAAAACTTGACTTTCACATAAAAAGCACTTAGCCTAACCCTCCTCTTTGAGTCTCTAATACTTGCAGCTCCTTCTTTTAGAGAACTGCTCTCACTATTTTGTGAAATAAATCTGCCCCTCCATTTAACTGTGACACTTTGCCAGGGTATAAACATTATGCTTATCTTATGCTGCCAAGGATTTATCTCTAAGGGGTCACTTAACCACTCATACATTCCTTAGGTAGGTATTATTATTTTCCCCATTTTACTGAAAAGGCATAGAACAGTTAAGTAACTTATTTAATGTCACACAGCTTGTACATTCAGACCTAACATTCAAACCTAGATCTGGTGGGTTCCAGATGCTGAATATTTCATCAATCTGGCATGAGTCATGACACATCAAGTGAACACATATCCACTATGACTTATGGACCTTAGTCCCTGAAATTTTATGATTAGAAATACATTCCAGGGATTTAACATTGTCCTTCCTATAAGTTCTTTTTAAGAAACTAATAGAAAACTAATAGAAGGGGTAACATATTGAGATACTAATATGTATTAAATGATTAACATTATTAAAGTATATCAAAGTTATATAGTAATCCTCAGAGTTAGAGACAAAATGAGATTACATGTACTTAAAAGTCAGGGACTCACCAAAAATGAGTACAAACAATGGGAGTATTGGACAGGGAGCACCAATGAGTACAGACAATGGGAATATCAGACAGGGAGCACCAAAGACAATGCTAGTTTATATGACAGTTATCTTGGTATCTGATTGTATTTCTAGAAAACACCTCCTCCTGTAACATGCAAAGCTATGTTTTCTACAGTGTTTATTATGAGTAGTGAACTCAAGGAACAGGTTTTGGCTCTAGATGTAGAATTGACTGATTGATTGCTAATGGTTTAGTTGAGAAGCAAAATCTAAGCGAAGCAAGAGTGAGTGAGAGGGAAATGAAGCAGGAAGGAGGAGACTGCCCACACAGCGATCGCCACCCTGCTGGCCGCTCCTCCACAGCTGATCTGTAGGCTGCCAGTTGACCAGGACAGATATTTCTGGATAGGCTGTTACAGCAATACCATCATCATGGGGTAGCCAGTGGATGGAGGAATGGAGATGATCGATGCCATGTCTAACCTTAATCAAAATTCACCTTCCAAACGTGGGGTATTTTTAATTTGACTAAATGCATTGTTGTTTAGGTTTTAGTATAAATCGATATGTCTACACATGCAAGTTGAGTTAACTTGAAAGGTAACATAGGTTTGATTTGAAATGTGAGAATAGGAGAAGCCCCCACCTGGTTTTCAGGGTTGCCTCACAGCTGACTGAGCACAATAACCATGACTCAGAGTGAGCCTCTTACCCTTGATTGATTTTAGTACAAACTTAGGAATTGGTTGAATATAGAGTTCTGTGCTTGGGCAAGGATAGTTCATTTTGCTGTTGTTGGATCTTTTCTACTATTGACTACATGAGTCTATCTTTAATATCCAGTTATAAATGATAAGATTCTGACTTTTGAGAATATCAGAAAAATGAGACAACATACAGACTATATTAAATGTTTTTTTGTTTTTTTTGGTGAGACCCTGGACAGAAATTGTAGCTTGAGTTATAGACCTTGGGAGGATTTCACCATCAGGAGGCTATTCATAAAAACACATTGCTTACAATGGCAGGTATCTGAGGCAGGAAGCCAGAGGGTAATTAAAGTTAATTGATATGTTATTGTTCTTTGCATTGTAGCATTAAAAGATAGGGGAAAACAGTATTAACAAGTTGCTCTTCTATGTAACAAAACTGAAAACAAATAGACACAAAAATTTAGGGGTCATTTAGTGATACTTAGAGTGAGTCAGTCCCCCAAAAGGAGTTGTGACCGTAGCAGAGGAACTACTACCCACAGCACACTCGATGGGTCATGAGGAATGACAATCAGTCAAATCCCCTTCTCTCTCATCTCCTGCTGGTCTTCCAATGGCCAAACCCAACTGGAAGAGATCAAGGGAGATGGCCCAAAAAGTCCATAAAGGTCAGTCTTGCAGGGCATCGATCAAAGCAGAAAAGCAGAGAATCCAAGGGGCAAGTCCAAAATATCCATCACAACATTTGGTTTGGTTTAGCTTTGAATGTTGTGGTTTGGCTTTGTCACCTTGGTATTCATAAATTGTATCAACTCTCTTGTCCTTTTCCCTTATCTTCCAGAAGCAAAACACTGAAGTGAAAAACTAACTCACCCCAAAATTCCTAAGTGATTTCCTATTGTAAATATCCTTCATGTAAATAGTGCATCTGCTAACACTCATCAGACCAATAACTAACTTATTCCATGTTGCAGACAGGAACACCCGAAGAGAACTACTTTTAGACATTCCCTTCATATTGAAAATATTTGTAGAATGAGTTCTATCTATAGAACTTTATTCCATTCAAATCCCCTAAATTTTCCAAGTTGGCTCAGAAGCCCTACACATTTCCAAACCACCATTGCCTCCAAAATCTTTGACCAAAAATAGATCCCTACTACAAGATGGCAACTGCAGACATCAGCAACTTCTAGGATGTTAAAACTGACACTGCCAGAGAGCTAAGTCACCCTCTGGTCAACAGCTCATAGATTAACACCCCTAGGCCTCTTTTTCAGCAAAACCAGGCAACAGGGTGGTTAAGGCTCCTGAGGAGGATGGGACTCTTGCATGGAGGGTTTTTGCTGCCTTACCTGAATCAAGTGCTATCAAGAGGAGATAGCTAGTTGCTTGCGAGTTGCTTGACTGCCAAAGATCCATGATAGGACCCAAATTAAAGGAAGTCATTAATGTTGATAAATAGATTTCCATCTCATGCTACACTGCCTGGGGAAGCTTGTAAGTGCCATGGTCCTTCATAAATGTAGAGACCTTGGATAAGGAGCCTTCTATACTCAGGGAGTAAATGCTGAAACCTAAGCCAGTGACTGCAAGCTCTCTGTGGTTGTACTTTGTTTTCAAAAGATGACACCATATCCTCCCCTCCCCCCTCCCCCACCAGGGACCATGGAGATGGATCACAGGTGAATTGGTGGTGGGCTGCCCAAGGGGAATACAAAATGTAAAAGACACAAATAACAATAAAAAAATGGAAAAAAAAAAAAAGATGACACCATAGATGACAATTATGCTGTGTGTATGGAAGATGGAAACTCTGCTATAAGGACTTCAGGTTCAATCATAGACACTTATAAAGGCTGCCCCTCATTCATGCCCCCCGCCTCTATTTACAGTACCGCAGAACCCATATTTCCTGGGTCCACCAAATGAACTGTCATTTGCTGGTGTATATGTTTTTGCAGGAATCCTTTTCAGTGGTGGTACTGGCTTACTAGAGGGATGTGGAGGGTATCTGAGCTACCTGTGTGGTTCGAGACATGCAAAAAATAAGTGGCAGGAACACCCCAACACAGGGAGACATTCTTCTTTACAGTAGGTAGTATATCTGTAATTAGGTGTTCCATATCGTGAACCTTGGTTCACTGACTTGTTGACAAGCACGTGACTCCCAGTTTAAACCTTCCGAGAGTATGATATAATAAATAGAATAAATCACCAACTTGGCAGACAAGTTCCTGTCTGTCTTTGATCTCTTCATGCTCCGTCTACTTTTCCATGTTCTTTCCCTCCTTGACCCTTAGTATCCGCTGCACTATGGCTAAAACTTCCCCCTGAATCATCTCAATATCCCAGCTCTGCTGAGCTTTTACCACTTCAGAGATAAGCTAGACTCCCTGCCCCCACTCACTCCCAATGACACAACCCTATACATTTACTTGAAAATACCTACTAAGGGCCTCCCTGGTGGCACAGTGTTTAGGAGCGGTGCTGTAGAGCTGTGGGCAGCAGCGACGTGAGTTTGACACCTGGCCGGGGAGATTCCCACATGGTGCAGACCTCTCCTGCCTCGCCCGCTGCTCCCATCAGCAGTGTACTTCAGTCTATCTGCCTGTACTGCTCCCCACTCTATCTCTGGTGATCCCTCTCGGCGCCCGACACCTCTGGTCTGTACCTCAGCTTGTATGCATAAATAAATAAATCTTAAAAAAAAAAGAAAATACCTACTAAAATTGTCAACAGACTTTTATAACTTTTTGTTATTGTCTACCATTTCTATTTATTTTCTGCAGAATCCCCAGTTACTAGTTAATTACTACCTTCTTAATAAATAATAATAATTATTTGTTGAATGCATTTCTCTAAATCTAATTTCCACTGGACCATCCATCTTCTGTCCTCCCCTCAGTTTGCAGTACTTGTGTGAAATTTTGTCAACATACGGTAGTAGGCTCGTGGGTTGTGAGAAGATGGGAATGTAGAAGGAACTAAAGACATGTTACTGCCGGCATCAAGGGGAGTTCTACTACTGTCTCAGGTTTGAGGAATCCTAGCCAATAAATATATTAACTTCTCCTTCAGCAAACAGATCTGTTGATTTTAATATAAACTCCTAACATAATAGAAATTACCTAAATGTTTAAGCCAAAGTGGAAAATAATTATCACTATGACTATTTCTTATTCATGTTGTTATTTACATTTAATTTCCAGAGGAAAAAGGAAAAAAAAACACATGTTTTCATTCTTTCTCTTTTCTCCCTCTTTCCCTCCACCTATCAATCTTTCTCTGCCCAAATCAAGAAGATCTAATAACCATGAAACTATGGGATGATATGGGACTCTTAGTTACTCTTAGACTTTAAAAAAACTACTGAAAACTTCTCTGCTTCAATTTTCTCACAGTAAACTCCCTTCTTTATGTGAGTTGTAAAATGACTTTCTCAAAGAAAGAAGTATCCGCCCCTAGCAGATAGTAAAATATCTTCCCTACATGTAGTCTGGGTGTTCAAAGAATTCCCATTCTTAAGTCTTTCTCATTGCTGCCATCACTATGAACACAATCAACTAACATATTTTGTTCCTGAGGCACCCTCTGACCTCATAGAATTAATACTATATTTTAAAGCACTGGAAAAATTCCCTCTAAGCCTTAGCAGGAGCATGGCTATATATAAAGCCCTTATAATGTATTTTGAGCTGCTGGGAGTTACTTATATGAGGTGTTTGATGTACCCATTCTATTTTGCTTTCCTCTGAAATAATTCATTTGCCTTCTAAACGGAATCATGAAAATACTTAATAAAAATGGTAATATATCCAAGGGCACATGGTCGAAACGGAAGGATTGAAGTTGAGAAAATGCCAACGAGTGAAGGTAGGGGGTGGTGGGTACAGACTGGAGGAGGGGCGGGGTATCCATTAAGCGCTAGTGGGCTTCATGACATTTCTCTTTTGAACAATATTGAATTGTGGTCAGACTTCTGTAAGTTTGTAAGTTTTGTAAGTTTCTGTACGTTTTGTCTGGGGTTAATGTGCCTTTCTCTGGCAGATCTTGCCTACCTAGTCACAAATCAGAACACAGTGGAAAAACTGGGATTTAGAAAATGAGACTGAGAACAGTTTTGAAGGCATATACTCTCCGTGTCCGGCCCCAGGAAGCCTTAAAATACCAGCATCACAGATGATGCTCTGGCGTACAGAAGTGATGGAAGGAACGTAAATTTGCACAAATAACTAATAGTGGTAAACCTGGCAACCTAACGCTCAGCAGTAAGCGCTGGATTCTGTGTCCGCTACTCCTCCCTGCTCCCTCTTTTATCGGTGAATGATTTAAAAAAAAAATCCTAAAGTGAGAACTTCAGTCAAGAGGGAGGATTCAACACTCCATAAGCTAGCTCGGTCTGTACGCCCCTCCCCCAGCCCTCTGCCCACTGCCTGTCCTGTCCACACCACTATTCCTTCACTGCCCCATGCTGACAATGAACCCGTCCCTAGCAATGGCCCTGAAGGAGCTACTTATGACCCTAACGTTAGTTACAGCTGAGTCAGGCAGAGACCTAGATAACTGGCATCTCACTGTTTTCCATCTTTAAAGTTACAAGCCACCCACAAAAGTCTGCAGACACCTGTGATCACTTGATTGCATCTTTCTGCTGGGGACACAAGTCCATTCGACCCCCACCCCCAAAGGCGATAAACTCACACTGAGAGGAGTAATGCTGGACACAAAGACTGTGTTAAACTCCAGATGATGAAAAAGGACTTTCTTGGGCAACACTGCCCCTAAAAGTGTGGAAAGATTTCAGAGTTACCTAGCGATCAGATATCCAGATTCTTGGATCCCTCCCAAAGGTTTGGGATGAGAGTTTCTAGAGATCAGACTCCTGAGTCACTACTGTAAATAAATTCAGCTGAATGTGGGAATCAGCACTGTGAAAACATTTGACTGTTTCTGGGGATTGCAAGAAAATCAACTACGAAAAGAAGAATCAGCTCCATTTTAAGGGAGAACCATGAAGACAACAGCCCTGCAGGCCCAGGAGAGTGTTCAGGATAAAACCCAAGTTCTTGAGGGTGAAAGAAACTGATACAAGGCAGCTCATATTAGCGGGTCTTAAATATTTTGCTCTGGGGCGTCCCTGGTGGCACAACCGGTTAAGCGCAGCACTGTGGAGCTACCGGCGCTGCGGCGTGGGTTTCATGCCGGGCCAGGAAGATTTCCACATGGCAGAGCAGACCTTTCCTGCCTCGCCTGCTGCTCCCCTCAGCAGTGTATTTCGGTCGATCTGCCTGTTCTGCTCCCCACTCTGTCTCTCGTGAACCCTCTCACTGCCCCATATCTCTGGCCTGCACCCCAGCTTGTATGCAAAAGTAAATAAATCTTAAAATATTTCGCTCTGAGCAAAATATATTTACCAAAAAAAAATATATATATATATATATATAAATGAATGAGTTTGAAGAGCTTTTGATTAGGTGAATTAGAACTGTCAATACCATAATATTAGAAATGTACATGGGGAATTAAACCATATTTATTTATGAATTTATTTAAAATAATTATAGCCCCTTGATATGTTTATAGAAATAACAGGTTTTAATGAAAATAACTACATTTCCAAACCAAACCATAGTCATCATTCTATAGTGTTACAAATCTCGACTGTCTGGCTGAGCAGGAGAGAGCGGGGTTCTCCTTGTGCCCCTGCATTCAATAGGGCAATGGCACAGGCCATGTGGCTTATGGCACTCTTAGTCCATTCAGGAAAGAATAAAAAAAGTCACATAACATCTTACTGTTACTATGAAAATAGCTTTGATCTTATGGACCCGGTGAAAGGGTCACAAGGCCTTCCCAGAGCCCCCCTCGCCAATCTTACTGCCTGAGAACATGTGGCTTCTATTAATAAACCAACAGGGTTCTAACCGCTTTATACGTAACCCCATCAATAACCCTGTTATGGACCAACTATTATTATCATCATCCCTATTTACAAGAGGGGAAACTGAGGCAGAGAGGGATTATACAGTCAGGGATACCATGGGACTTAAACCCAAAGGTCTAATAATCCTAGCACCCTGAAGCTACATGGCCCCCAGTTTAGAAAGCTGAGGGCAGCCATATTCCCGGACATTTTAAATGAAAATATAGGCAATTAGTACAGGTTTGGGAGATGGTCCTGGCACTAAACAGCTACGTACACCTCACCCCCCCCCACTCCCCGCAGGTGGCTCCTGGGTCCCAGCTGGACCAGCTGAGCTGTGCACAGGATGTCAGCTCCTGAGAGAAGGCTCTCCTGGCCGAAGACCGGCCATGAAGATTCAACACTGAGTAGCAAACCTGGAAATGGGGAGAGTGTATGTCTCAGCCTGGCTGGCGGCAGAGCGTTCGCCGCACGTAATTTCTCTCTTTTCCATAGTGACCCTTTCTAGAGAAAGGGATCAGTATTTCAGCGGATCAGTATTCCCAGATCCAATCCCGACTGTGGTGGTGGTGTTCGAGCTCCCCCAGAATGTAAGCAATTAGAATAGCTTTGCCTTTATAAAAGAGATCATGTCACAGTCTTTAAAAGATTGCTGTGTATCATGACTTAGAAGCTACCCAAGTGTAACAGAATCATTGTAATATTGTTTGATAGGAGTGTCTTCTTGATCTTGACAAAGCAAGATCAAAATCTCCTAAAAGGGATGGCACACAGTTTGGTATGATTTTATTGAGCCAAGTAGTTTTCCTCTTATCACATGATATTTAAAAGAAAAACTTTTCGGTTGCTGCAGCCTAAACCGCAGTAATATTATGGTTCTCAGTTAAGGTAAAATCAATTAGCTGGTGAGAAGGCTTTGGGGAAAGCCTTCTCTTGCTCTCCAGTGCCGTAACAGACTGTTTAATTTAGCAAACACAAAAGAGGAAAAGAAAAAGAAATCGCACCCACACCTACTCCTTCAAGTCTGCAAGAACAGAATGGCCATGGGCGATGAAGACCACATTGGCACTGAAGAAGTTAATGCTGCCTGGTCTCTCTCTAGCTCACATCTTAACCAAAGAATCATTTCGATCTCTAAGCTGTTTCTAATTAGGTGTTAATGACCTCAGAGTTGTGTGAGTTTACCATGTTCTGTACCTCATTTGATTTCCCCCCGGGGCTAAGACAATACCAAGAGGACTGAAATGAAGATAAAATACACCTCTATGGTCCCAGTGCTTATTGGATCAGAGATATATAAATACAGAGAAGTCCAGAGGGAAAGCTTATTATGAACATTAGTTCCATGACCTATGCTAACCAAGAAATGAAAGTAATTATAGTGCTCTCCTGTGCTGGGCACAGGGTCCTCCCTCTTAGAAATCATGAATGAAAGGAGGACAGAGTCCCCCGCGGGCGTTAGGGGCTGGAGCATGGGGGCGAAGGTGGCGCTCAGCAGAAAGAGCAGAATGAAACCACACAGTCCCTGGGAAGGGTCAGAAAAAGATATTTTCTCCTGAGGTGAAAGATTGACACTATTGTTACCCTTTACCAGACTAAATAAATGAAAACCAGTCACATTAAAAAAAAAAAAAAAAAGAGTGGACGTATTAGATGCGGCCTGATAGCCAGGTGCTAAAGCACCGGGGAAAGCCCCAGACTTTACCTGAATTTCAAGGGATCACATTTGTCTTTTAATTGCAGAATTAAAAAAAAAATCGTGTGCATAATTGCCTGAGTCCTTTTTACCCCAGCTTCCCATTTGTGAATGAATGAGGATGCAGTAAATATTTAGTGTCTAGCAATCCTCAGTAAAACATTTTATTTATTTGCATGTTAAAGTTTACACTCATTATAACTCTATAATTGGCCAAGCCTCATACTGAGGACTCATTCGGTTGTTAAAAAAAAAAAAAAATCTTAACAGATTTTAGCCAAGGATTAAGAGGGAAAAGAGTTACCAAACACAACTTCAAATGTTGTAGAACAAGATGAGTCATTTTGGAGTGCTGTTAAATCCAAAACTCTTGAGCAGACTAAAAAATATGCCTGAAAATAAGGTGAGCTGGGTATCATTTAAAGGGAAGAAAGGGGGGAAACAAAGAAAGGGGGCGGGTAAACCCCTCAATGCGCCATTACTGCACAATGAGCTAGTAAGGTCGCCATGATTAAAATGGAGTAATTCACTTTGAACTAACTCTAGTTGACTCACCTAATATGTCTGAGGATTGTCTGCTGCAAGCCCAGAGGAAATCTTTTGTGCTTCAGTTAGCAATAAAGCTTGGAAATCATTATTCTTTCAAAGATGAACACAGAGGAAACCAGAAGCGTCTCTGAGCTGGTTTTGTACATTCAGCATCAAGCTGAACTGCAGCTTGGCTGCCTCACGTGGGTGAGGACTTCCTGAGTATCCTAATTTAAGTCTCAAAACCTTTTACATAGATTCCATCATTCTGTGCATTTAGCAATAGCAAAACACATTTTTTAGGCTGTATCCAAAATATCATCGCTGGTGATCAAGGTGACTTAACTCCCTGACTCACGAAAGCTGCCCATTTTGGCTAAGAGTTACTGTTGTCGATGGAAGGTGATCACCGCTGCCCTTTGGTCATTTCAAGTGTACCGTTGACACACAGTGTGTCCCATTTTGTTTTGTCTTGTGGAAATGCCAAGCAATCTGTTAGGAACAGCTGTTTTGCAATCTTGCGGTGGGAGAACAGGGGTAGGATTAGGAAGCCCTCACGATTCTTGCACTTTTCTCTCTGCCCTGATAAACACGTAGCTTTCATTTCGGGACTGCCGGTGATGTCCGCAGAGCCGGTATATACAGTGTGTTTCAAAATATATATCCACACACACAAAAAGAAAGAAATTTGCTGAACACCCTCCTTGCCCTTCCCCTGCAGTTATTTATGAGGCAATTTTACAACATATTTTTACAGGTTAGTCATAGTGTCACATCACTCATTTCTACAATTTTAGATGCAGAAATGAATTGTCTCTGTTCTGTGCTGGCATAAACGCCTTCCTTTTTTGCTGCTTTTATGCCACTGTGTAAAAGACAGTGAAGTGAGGTACAAGAAACTAGGTTAAAAAGCTTAATATAACCATACCAGGTTGACAAAGCTCAGGATTAAAATTCAGTCACGCATGCAAAAAATGTAATAAATGAATGAAAATGTATGTTATGGGTCATTTCTGCTTTAATAGCGCTTTTGTGCTATGGAACCCAAATAGCAGCAGCCATCTCATACACGCCTCCCAAATGAAATAGCATTCGTTCCTGGGAACCCAGTGACACACTGCTAGCACAGAAGGAGGCTTGTGCCCACGGATTTATTTCATGCAAACACTCAGGAGAGACACATCGGATCCGTCAAAGATTGGACTCTACTGAACGCTGCAGAGCCAGGGATGTGGTGGTTTGTCTCCATTTTTCAGCTAAATAGAGGTTTTCTTTTTCGCTTCACATAAAGTCTTCAACTCGCTCAAGCCTTCTAATAAATTGCAAACTGTGTGACAATATATCTTCTATTATGCTGCTTGTTACTTTACTAAGACAGGAAATTAAAGCAATAAAACACTTTCAAAATGATAGGGTACACTCAGGCACTCATTTTTCTTATGTTCCAGTATTATTCTTCAAAAGACCTTTTATGATACGAATATTAAATTCTTTGAAGTCAAGAATCTGTTGAAAGTGTTGAATTTTTGAGATATAGAGCTCAAATATTGCATCTACTCATGCATTTATTAAAATTGAGTATGTGGTAGAAAATTCTAAAACACAAAATACAATACAGTTAAATAATACATGACCAGATATATTTCAAGTCCACATTAGAGAGTCCATTGTGTGGAAATTTGATTGAATGCTCAGGAAAATCTATTCTGCTTTTTCTCACCTTATGTAGCCAAACGCGCACATATGTGGTCATTCATATAAAAAAGCTGGTAACTGCAAAACGAAGTCTGAGAACCAGACAAAAACCGTAATGGTCACTTACACGGCATGTTCGCATAAAGGAAATTGAATCAGGCTTATGAGGCTGTGCATTCTTTATTAACCTCCTAGAAAAAGGTCAGACGACTGTTCTTTTAATGGTAAGAAGACTACGTGGGGGAAAAAAGGCGAAAAAAGAAATGCAAAAATCTGCAATACATCCTAGGCAGTGTATTAGGCAATTGTTTAAAAGGCTATCGGTTGATATGGAAAAAAGTTCTCTTCATTCACTATTAGGAACCGGAAAAGTGTTTTATTTTCTTTTCAGCAATAAGCATTTCCATCTAAGTGAATGGAAAAGGACAATGTAGAAAGAAAGTAAACTCCAAAAGGAAGACCTTTGAAAGTATAAATTTAGAAGAAAGGTGAGACCTCCAAAAAGGACTCCTCTCCCTTCTCCCCAGGTTCCAGCACTTCACCCACACCCAAATCCACAACTCACCCTTCCTTCCTCTTTCCTTCCTTCTTTCCCTCTTTTTGCTAAGTGTTGCAAAAAAACAAAAAAAGCAGAATGAAGGATGAGTATTCCTTCCCCTAAGACTAAACAAAACCTCAACTTCCCATTAGGTAAAACTGCAGGACTGCTGGAGCAGTACAGGAATTTTCCTCATCCTTGGAAACCCCAAAACGGTTGATCCCTTTCTCCATGTGTCATTTCAAACAACTGCTATTTAGCAGGTGCGAATGTTCCAATTAAATAGCAAATGCTTTTTGAAGCAATACTAAGAGCGTTTGCCGTGACAGCTCCATCCCAATCCACGCCCTTTCCTCGATCAGCTGATTAGGGCCAGCACTTTAAAATTAGAAAATGAAGCCCTTGAACCCCTGTCACAGCTATGTACACACTTGCCGGCATTAAAGGATCTCCCACACACCAAAGGGAAGTCAAACTGGGCCGGCATGCTGCTAATTTACTTCAGTTCTTTACCAATTCCTATTCCTGTCTCCGAAATATCTTTTTGATATTTTTTGAAACATTGTCCTGAATTCCCAGTGATAAAATTAGCTGGCCCAATCTGAGGCATTAGTCTTCAATAACTTATGTTTCCCTTCTCATCTGACACAGTTCCTCTCTGCTGGAATTCCAAAGCAATCAACTACCTGGGGATAGTTTTCCCCAGAGACCTTTCTTAGCACACTATATCAATTAACACAAAAGCAATTCTGGAACCCCTCCAATGCACTGCACTGCCATCTGGTCTCCCTGGAACCTCACGGAGAGGGGCAGATTTCAATTTGTCAAAACAATGCAAATTCCCCAAATTATTTTCAAATTATGCGTGTTTACTTTAATGCCATGCCCATTCATCTCTTGAAAGGTACTTTGCAAATTCTTCTAAATTGATTCTCCAGCTTGCATGCTCTCTCTCTCTCTCTCTCTCTCTCTCTCTCTCTCTCTCTCTCTCTGGCAAGTAGAAATTGGGGTTATAAAGGCTAAATTTAACTGTAAAGAAATTAAGAGTTTGTAAAATCTAAATAGCATGCTAACCAAGGGCAAGAACAAAGATATCTTACATTTCATGTGCCCACTTGCCAATCGCCCAGTGATTAATTTAGGAACACAGTCTTGGGGAACAGTGAAATTTTTGATAGTGAGAGATACCAAGAAGATTTTGAAATCAAGGAAAAGTGTTCCAAATGTCACCATTTGTCACTCTTCTCCTTCAAGACTTTGAAAGTTCCTGATAGAATATAAGCAATTAATTTGAAAGTATTAATAAATGAAGTCTTTTTTTTTTCCACACTCATTATAACAAATGGTTTTGGCAGAGGAGTCTGGCTGGTACTTTGAGAAGTTTTGATGGGAGGATGGATGGCAGGCAAGATGGAAAGAGTGTTGGCCGCTGCAGTAGGCAAAGCCACGAGCGGCGATTTCATTTTAAATGTAAATGAATTAAAATGAAGTGCAGTTTTGGAAACTCGGTTCCTTGGTCATTGTAGCCACATTTTCAGTGCTCAGGAGCCATGGCTAGTGACTGTCACAGCAGGTGACACCTATCTGGAACATCGCCATCAATGAGAACGTTCTATTGGACAGCACTGATGTTCGAGAAAAGGGGTTCCCTCCGTCCTGTCAGTATATATGCAGACCTAGCCAGAGCTACAAAAGATAGAAAATGGTCCCCCAAGGGCCTCCCTGGTGGCACAGCGGTTAAGTGCTGCACTGTGGAGCTGTCGGCAGCGGCGATGCGAGTTCAAAGACCGGCCGGGGAGATTCCCACATGGCGCTGCAGACCTCTCCTGCCTCGCCCGCTGCTCCACTCTGCAGTGTATTTCCCTCGATCTACCTGTTCTGCTCCCAGCTTTCTCTGGCGAACCCTCTTGCTGCCCCACACCTCTGGCCTGTACCCCAGTTTGTATACATAAATAAATAAATCTTTAAAAAAGACAAGAAAACGGTCCCCAAGTCAGGCAGGACAAGTTTGAAAGACCAAAGTATAATTCTTTCTACTTTCCCTGAGAGCAGACCCTTAAACTTAGCATGAAGTATAAAGGAACAATGAGAATATCTTAGTTCACTTGGTTGCATATATTTGGACAAATTTATTTCATTATATTCCTGCTTTTAGCTGGCAGGTACCCACTTTTGCCTCTACAGATAAGAATCATTCACTGTGCTCAACTAAGTTCTATAAGTGGAGTTGATTCTACCCCCAGCTTAGGTAAATGACCCCAGTCTTACAAGGCTCTTAAAAAACAAGTCTCTAGCCACAGTGACAAATTGAAACCGTTCTGCTCATAAAGCTTAGCCCATCCGGTCTCAGTAGAGGTCCTTCTGGCCTTCTGCTTGAGTGACTTGGAACCAGATGCTCCTCCTGTACAGCTAGAGCTGTTGAGAAGACACTGAAATTAAAAACCTTACTACACAGAAGGACTGCCTGTGGCACATGGATACAGCGAAGGCAGCAGAGGCAGAGGGGGTAAGAGATCAGGTGCCGGGACTTCAAGTTAGCGACGGATCCATTCAAGCTCAAAGCTAGACTTGTACAGATTAATGCCAACTCTCCATTTCCATAGGAACCACAGTCTTCCTTCTCTCTGGTGAATACACAGGCTCACCTAGACTTGCATACAGTATATAACTGAGACCTAAAAGACGCACAGAGTAAAGTGTATTCCTGGTAGAGAAAAGAACATTTGCAAAGATCCTGGGGCAGGAAAGAACCTTATAAACGGAAGAAATAAAACAGGCAGTGTGACTTAGTGTCATAGCTCGGTTGGTTGGAGTGACACAGCAAGAGGCAGAGACATGCTGTAGAGTTCATTTTATGGGCAATGAGAAAGCATTAACTGACTCCTTTCATTCAAGCAGGTTCCCTTGGCTGCTTCAATAGATTGGAGAGAAGATTGGAAACGTCTGCCCAATCAGGAATGTCGGCTGGGAGACCAAGGTGGTTTGCAGCTGGACAATGGCAGGGGCATGGAGAGAAGCAGGTGGATGTAGCATGTTATTTGAGAATGGAATCAAAGGCACTTGAAATCAAGACTTTTGGCTGGGGCCCCTGAGGGTCGTGCTTAGATTCACTAAGATGAAGAACTGAGGAAGGAAGAGAAAAGGGTGAGTGGCACTCATAGCAGTTATTTGATGGAAAGGATAACATGGACTGTCCAAATTAAATCCAAACTTACAAATGAATTCTCTGCTCTTAGAGCTGGAAATTGCCCTGAGGAAACGTTGAGCCAAAAATTCAACTTATGCTGAAATCCCATAGGCCCAGTACTATCAAAGATTTTAACTGCTAACTTGTTTTTGGACAATTAGGGTACCACTTATTAGATTATAATAATGTTCCAAAAATACCATTTCTAAGATGAGAGCTTGATTCTATGCTAATACTTTCCTAGTACTCTTACTTTCAGTCCTTCTTTAATGTTTAAGAGGATGAGTTGATTTTTAGTATAATTGTCCTTGTTCTGGTTAACTTACTTATTCATTGGAGCATTTTGTCGCTTTCCATGATCAAGTATGTTCATATTGCACTGAATACCACAGTTCTGTATTCTTAATCTCAGTTGATCTCAAGCACATGGCGAATCTAACTATACTTTATCATAGTAGTAACAGTCATCCCTTAATAAACTTTGTACCCCAATATGTATTAAATCAGCCTCCACTATAATGATACACAATAGTTATCTTTGCTCCATTTTACAGATGAGGAACTGAGATGCAGTTAGGTTACGTCCCAAGGTTCCAGAGAGTTGAGATTTGGTCCAAGAAATTCATATCCAGAATCTACAGTCTGATTCTGTACTTCCTCTAGGTTACGTGACTAGAATTCTGTCCACACCACTTTGGCCAGAGTCTTGAGGAAATGCAGGACTAAGTAATGTCGTGCATAAAGCATTCTCATCATTCTGCCTGAAAAAAATATTACTGTAGCAGAATTTCACATTTTATGATAAAATCATATTATACTATATATTACAATGTATTGATTTAAAAATTGTTAGGGAAAAATTTACTTTTAACATTAGCCTGGGACCAACTGAGGTATAAGGGGCTCTTTATTTCATCTGATGTTTAGTATAAGCTGTGGGGCAGCTGAGAGGATGATGGCACTGATCAAAGTGAATACACTGTACTGCCTGAACATTCAGGAATGGGGGCACTCTTTGGAGTTACCATTGTAGGTGGTCTCTGGGGCCCTAAGAAAATTCCAGGTGAGACTCAAAGCAGGAACACTGCTGTCTGAAATGAGAAGGTGGGAACACTGAGGTACCCTCCTGTGCAAAAGCAAGAATAATTTACATTTTGCAGAGCACCATGATACCTCCTAATATTTTCTTTCCATAAAGTGAAATTTTCAAAGCATCTTCTTAATCCTTTAAGTGTATATTTCTTAGTAGAGAAATCCCTGTCTTCAGTTAAATAACATTAAGTATCTATGTAGAACTTCTTGTCTTTTAATGAAGACTTACTCCTATTTTATTGCAACCCTAATAGGTGCAGGCAACTCAAATCTCTAACCACAATGGAAATTTCTTAAAGCAAGCTGAAGTCATCTTTACTTCCAGCGTTCTTTCATGCAATTTATTAGTGATGGCAGATTCTCTTCTGAAGCTAGTACTGAAACCGTATTTTCTCTATGATTTTATTTCCAGTGGGTTTTATGATTTTTGAAGGCAGAGATATCTATATTCTTCTTTATACTTATCAAAGTAGCTTCTCGCATGCAGTAGGTACTAGTTGGATGTGAAGGACATTAATATTTCCTAATTTCTATGATATTTCACATCATTTTTACTTAAACTGTAAAGGAAACATTTAGGGAATGATTTTTAATGCTCACTACACTGCAGCTATATTTGCATATTTGCATTCCATCTTCAAAACAACTATTAGTCCAGATGAGGGGGCACTGGGATGTGCTGTTATTTTTATCTTTCTTTCTTGTATGTGTTGATGTCTTTGTTTCCAGCAACTGAAGTGGTAGATAGTAACAACATTAAATATTTAAATTATTAATTCAGATTATCATTCTCTTTCAAATTCATTACCTTGCTTCCATACATGCTCCAACAATACAATGACTGATGTATTAGGGTCTTCAATTGAGTTTTCTATTCTGAAGTATCACCAAGATAAATGCAAGATCAGCTGATTGTCTCAACTGAAAATCAAAAAGTTTTAGTGCTTCATATAGAGTCCGTAAATGAATATTGCTATAATTTCAACAACTATGGCATTTTGTCATTAAGAGCCTCTTCATTTCCTAGGAGTTTCATGTTGAGTCATCCAGATAGCCTGGTTATATCACTAATAAACGTTTGGAGAGTAGCAGGAAATAGCCATTACAGCAGGTGGCACTGCACATATTTGCAGTTTCTGATCCTCCTTTAGGCACCACAGTTGAAGGCTGCATGATGAATGAGCAAGCACTGATTGGTCCTATTGTGTATTTGTGATTCTTCTTTTTTTTTTTCCTTCTAACTTTAGTGTGCAGAAGATGCTGCTGGTGATCCAAAGCAGACATGCGGCATACGCATGAAACTAAATTATGACAATGACTTGTGGCCAGATGATGCTTTCTTCGGGATGTTCTGCACTGGGGGTAAGTTCTTAGGGTGGTGTACAGGTGTCCAAAGTTGGCCAGAGATGGGAAATGGAATCAGAAAGACTGAAACCCCAATTTCTGGAAGCACCAGATGAGTACAATTCTGCCACCTTTCCCTCCATCTCTTTCTAAACTTTCAGAGGAACGATTCTTGAGAGTGAATGACTTGCCCAGCATCACACAAGATGGTTTTGGGCAGATATTAAGGATATTCCAATTGCTAATGGTGTAGAATTTTCATTTCAAGTTAGACTTAATATCAAACTTGTCACTAATGACTCAAAAACATCTTGGCAAAAATCTCATGGAAGTGATGATTTGCAATAACTAATACTGACTTCAATGACAGAAAAACTCTTCAAAAGCAATCTACTCACTAGGTACCATACCAGGAAAATGCAAACCAAGGTAGCAATAAAATGCCCTTTATATCCTGGATCCTTAGTAAGTGATGGGATGTGGGTCAAAGGAATCTCTTATATTGCTATGGGAGAATTAATGGGTACAACCACTTTGGAAAATGCTTCATCTTGTAAAGTAAATCATTTATATAACTTTTACCCATCAATTCCATTAAAAATATATAGCTAATATTTAGTTATTTTTCATGCTATGAAAAAAGTACTATGGTAGGCTAAATTGTACCCTCGCCCCCAAATAGATCTTCAACAAGAACATAAAAAATGAGACTTTATTTGGAAAACAGACCTTTGTAGATGTCACTAAATTAAGGCTATCAAGATGAAATCATCCTGGATTAGGGTGCACCCAAATCCAAGAACCACTGTTCTTAAGAGAAAAGAGACTAGGAGGGAGGTCACATAAAAGACAAAGTGGTACGGAGACAAGGCACAAATTGCAATGATATGTGTACAAGCCAAGAAATGCCAAATATTATGACCTGAATTATCTTCCCACAAAATCCAGATCCTGAGGTCCTAACCCTAGTCCTTCAGAATGTGAGTTGCACTAGATTGGGCCTTCAAAGTGATAATTAAGGTAAAATGAGTCATTCGGGCTTGGCTTTAATCCAATCTGATGGGCAGCCATATAAGAAGAGATTGTACAAAGAGAAGACTCCAGGGGATCTACATGCACAGACAGACCGCCACGTCCAGAGGCAGCAAGAAGATGGACATCTGCCACGAGGAGAGAGACCACAGGAGGACCCCACCCTGCTGCCATTTCATCTGAAGAGAATCAGAGGTGAGGACCCCAGCAGCCTGCACTTCAGGTCCAGGGTGCATGAGGGACAGTGTGTGTGTTGGTGGTGGGGAGGTGGTGGCAGGGGAAGAACACAGCCACAGACCCGAGGGAGCAAGGACAGAAGACGGCTTCTCCCCAGGGCCTCAGCAGCTGAATCCAGGCAGCTCCAGTTCCCCGGGTAACACATCCCTCCCTCTGCCCAAGCAGGGCGGTGTTGGCTTTGGGTAGAACAAGCTGAAAATCTCATGTCGGAAAAGTCAGGAGCTGGGGAGAAGACTGGCATCCGTGTGGCAGAGAACTCCATTTAATTCCAACTTCAGTTGAAGCACCTCCTAGAAGAGCAGATCTAAGTTAACTTCTGCTTCCTCTGCCCCCTGTTGTCACAAAGGTATGGTGGCCTCAGGGACAGAATATCTCTAGCCTGGAGGTCCATTTCTAGAAATAGGTTGTGAGTGCTTGTGGGAACAAGATTCAGACAAGGAGTATAGCTGCAATTATAAAATGTTGCCTCCCCAAATTTAGTATTTTGAGATAGGGTGAATCAGCTTCCACCTGTACTGCTACTCTGGAGCCCTTAAATTTCAGAGACAGCACTGTGTAAATAAGAACGTTCACAATACCATTATGCACAAAAGCAAGAACCTGGAAACAACTCAAATGCTCCTGGAAAAAGAATAGATGGATTCCTGAAGGGTATATTCACCTAAAAGAATATTATACAGACATCTAAAGGATTGAATTGCAGCAACAAGGAACCATGTGGGTTAATCTTAGCAATATAACATTCCGTGTAAAAAGAATATCAAAGGAGCTTACATACACCCTAACTATGAAATGCATTTTTAAAAAGCCCAAACTAAAAATATATTAATCTTAATGACACACTGATCAGTATTAGCGGAAAGAGAATGACGCATTCAATATTCAGGAGATGAGTTCCTCTGGTTCACGGGACAGAAGATTTAAGACGGGCAGGAACTCGGAATACATATTACTGTAAGTGCTGTGGATCTGGTGTTGTGAGGTATGTTCCTGAGTGTTGATGTATTTCTACACTCAATAATTAAATGAATATGTCATAAAAGAGAATCATAGATGTAGAATGCTATGAAGACATAATGCTATGGAGATGACATTCTAATTTGGGGCACATGTGGTCAAGGTATTAAAGGACCAATCACCTCTTATCAGGAAGCATTCTTCACTTATCAATATCATCTTGTTTTTATGCAGATATGACTTAGCATACCTCACAAAGAACCTTGTCCAAATGTAATGAATAGTGAGGCAGAAGTCTCCCAGCTCCATTAGTTTCCTAGTGCTGGGTCAAATTATGTATCAAGCAGCCAGCATTCTTTTTTTTTAAGACTTATTTATTTATGCATACAAGAGCTGGGGTGTAGGCCAGAGGTGTGGGGGAGTGTGAGGATTCACCAGAGACAGAGTGGGGAGTAGAACAGGCAGATCTACTGCAATACACTGCGGAGGGGACCAGCGAGAGACAGGAAAGGTCTGCTGCACCATGTAGGTCAGCTCCCTGGCTGGGGATTGAACTCATGCTGCAGTGTCTGCTGATAGCTTAATAATGCTGAGACTTAACCCCTGTACCACCAGGGAGGCCCCCAGCCAGCATCCTTGGTTTATGTATACAAATCCAGTTGCGGAGGAAACAATGTTTTGAGGGTAGGAGAATGTGTGCAAATTATTTTACCATTGATAACTTGTGCCTCAACACCACTCTTCTTGCCTAATTATTTGCCTGTGACAAAGGACTGAATCATGGCATTTGTTGTGGCCTTTGAACAAATCTCCCTGTTTGCCCTCCTTAACCATGAAGGTTACAGTGCCCTGCAGTTGCTTTTGTCCCATTTTAGAAAGTGGCACTAATAATGAGAGTATGGATTGTTGGGACTTTCTCTCTGTGCTTATCTTTGTACATAATGAAGGGGAAAATGCTACACTCATTCAGTCTGGGTGTCTCGCGGTAATGAGGTTTTTGAGTAAGACATCTCTGCTCTATGTGGTTTCCTTATTCTTTCTGAACTTGGAGGAAATATTCTACCTATGTGCTCGTTAGTATTTGGGGAGAACTAGGTATCTGTGCCCCTGCTTCATTATTGACACAACCTTTCACCTTGTCAGTTTCAACCAAGGTCACAGATCTGAATGAAGAGCCTCAGGTAGTTAAATTGTCCACTGGTTACCAGCAGTGTTAAAAAAACAGGCAGCAGGCAAAAGGAGGCAGAAAAATCTGTTTTCATCTGAATTTGCACCACAGGTATAATGAGATTACTATATGTACATTTGAAAAACCTGCATGGTTAAAAACAGTTTTATAATCTCTTATTTTCATACCACTTGAAAAATGGCGAGTTGCTCCTTGAATTAATAAGCAAATGATTACTTTCTTCATAGTCGTATTTTTATTCTGATCAGAATTTCATGTCTATGTTATTACAAGATATAATCTCTTCTGCTTTGAAGGTCGTCTTGTTTTTCCTTCCTTTCTTTAAAAGATTTATTTATTTATGCATATAAGAACTGGGGTGTAGGTCAGAGCTATGGGGTGTGTGTGAGAGGATTCACCAGATACAGAGTGGGGAGCAGAACAGGCAGACTGACTGAAGTACACTGCTGAGGGGAGCAGCAGGCGAGGCAGCAGAGGTCTGCTGCGCCATGTGGGAAGATCCCTGGCCGGGGGTGGGGGGGTGGGGTGGGGTCGAACAAACTAGACCTGTAGTGGCTGCTCATAGCTTCACAGTGCTGATACTTTATCCCTGTGCCACCAACACCCGACACTTAACCCTTGTGCCACCAGAGAGACCGTTTTTCCTTCTTTAATTTGTAATGATAAAGTCATGAGATGGTAACTATTGGCCTTTTGATGCTAAAGTAAACATAAACTTAAGCAATACCTGAAATATTTTGCCTAAATTTCAGATGCTCATTTTGGTCAAAATATTTTTTCACTATGTCCCATAAAATGATGAAAAAATGTATCCTATAAAATATCCATAATAAAAACAATCTTTAAAAGGAGGAACATTAACATTTCTTCCATTTAGCCACAGAGGAAGACTCTCTGCTAGTAACTTAGCAAAACATTCTGGGGGGCCCACTCTCATCGTCTGTCTGCCAGCAGCCCACAGAAATGAGCCCTTCGGGGCCTCCCCGGTGGCGCAGTGGTTATGCGCTGCGCTTTGGAGCTGTCGGCAGCGGCGACGCGAGTTCGACGCCCGGCCAGGGAGAATCCCACATGGCCCGGCAGACCTCTCCTGCCTCGCACGCTGCTCCCCTCAGCAGTGTATTTCTGATCTGCCTGTTCTGCTACCCGCTCTGTCTCTGGTGAACCCTCTCGCCGCCCCACGCCTCTGGCCTGTACCCCAGCTTGTATGTATAAATAAAAAATAAATATTTAAAGAAAAAAAAAAGAAATGAGCCCTTCGCTGACGGATGCTGACAGAAAGTCACACGTCACCCCTCGGGCCTCATCGCTGGAGATTATTGATATCATTTTCAGGTGGTCCATAGTGGAATCAGCCTTGCAGGAATATAACACCCCCTCTCTGGCATCAGAAAAGCAGAAAGATTTGTGTAACCTTCCATAGCAGTTCTGAAGCTTAATTACGGATTAATGGAAACGTTCAAGACTGAGAAAGGTGTTGGACTTCTCTATGCTAGTCCAAACTACAGCTTGAGCTCTTCCCAGTATGTTTCAACACAACAGGAACACTGATTTATTGAGGAGCCAATGGTAAGCTATTTTACAATGTTCTTTCTCCAGGGAGACTCAGTGGTATATCAATTAGGCAATATGTGACACACTAAAATATTTTATCGACAACTGTTAAGGAATATTTAAATAGGATTGAAATATAGCCCCGGATATGCTAATACTTAAAAAAAAAGAGAAAAGAAAATGTTCCCTCAACAGGCAGAAATTTAATAAAAGATAATATATAGATGTGTTAGCAGATAGCAGATAAGAAGGGACAGAATATAAAAAGTAGCACTGATATTTTCTTGTACTCCTAAAGGTAGAAGCTGAGTCATCAGGTGTTCTTGAGATTAAATCTGGCATCAGCCTTAAGCCCTACAGCAGATAGAGCCTAGGAAAGATTTACTAGGGGTAGATTCTGATTCACAGTTAAGTAAGTGGCTTCGATCCCTAAAGAAGAAGTGAGGATCTAATTTTCTACTAGAGAAATGAATACTGTTTGTTTTTTGAAGAACTTAACCATTTTTAGCAGAAAGATCAAGTGGGTTTTTATTTTAGGTTTGTCACTGAAGCAATAACATTGACATAAAATCTTCACGGGACAATGTAGCTGTAATAATACACAGATTGTATCTTTGTGGTTCTGGTTTTTAAAAAGAAATCATTTAGCTGTCAATGAAACAATTGATTATTGATTGGGATCAGGATCATGGACTTAACAGTCAGGTCCCATAAATGAGGGAAAGTAGATTAATGTAGGCTGACTATGTGCACACCACCGGGAGGTATGTTAATTACATAACTTTCTTATTGTGGCTCTGAGGAAAGGCAGACCAAGCTCTACCAGAAGTTCAAGAGTTTTCAAAAGACCAGAAACTTGTATTTTTTAGTTAAAATTCTCGTGCTTTATGTATTGGCTAATTAAGAAACAAACAAATTGCACAAACTTGCCCAAATCAACAGACCAAATATTGGCTACATTTGAGACCAAATATTAGCTACTTCCCTCTCAGCTTTGGAAAATGTGGATGCCACGATAGAAGTTTAGAAATGAATAAGTACTTATATTATTTTCTTTAAGAGGTAGGTGTATCTATTTTTTGTAAATTACAAAAAACATAAGCTGGAAATCACTTGCAATTTTTTTATTAATCATCTGCCTTATGCCAGGAACTGTTCTGGGTGCAGAGGATCTGCTTTGAGTGGCTTCATTTGAGTTAAATGCAGCCCATGTTTTTAACTGAGGAGTGATAATGAAAGCCATGAAGACAAACCACTGGGAAATTTCCAGGAACTTTGTAAGTGCAGGAAAAAATAGCCAAAGTGATCGAGGGATGTGGGCGGGGGATTCTCTGAGCAGAGACCCAGACGGAGGCTGAATGACACCGGGATTGGGGAGAAGAATGAGTGAAGAAGCGTCCATTGAGACAGAAGGCACCTGCTGTGCTGGACTGGGGGATGCAAGGGCAGAGTGGGGAGCAGAGCTAGAGAAGAGGGAGAACAGAGCATATGTTTGGGGAGGAACTGAGGGCCCACATTTTCTAGCCCTCTGGTGTTTTGCAAATGTTGAGCCACACATGTCTAACTTCAAGGAGTGTGTCAAAACACAAGTTTTGGTTCCTGAGGACTGAGACTTTCCAGGTGAAATGTTGCTGGTCCTTCCTCACACCTCCAAGAGCACAGCTTTAGATGGTGGTGAGCAGTTGATTTAGCAGAAAATCACGCAGGATGCAGTGTAGTAGATGGAGCAGGCAGAGGGGCAGAGGAAGCTGGCAAGACAGCGTGGTGGGTTGCTTCAGCAGGTCAGAGGAGAGGATATGCCGACCTTGGCTTCCAGGGTAGGTGCTGTATAGATGTATAGACACATACCCGGTATATATGCGCATGTGATATGCAGTATACGTGGATGCAGACATACTACATGTGCTATGGAAAGCATAGAGAAGTGGGCATCCCTGATGAATTCAAAGATAAAGGAAAGGGAAAAATCAAGAATGAGGTGACTAATATTTCTGGCCAACAACTGGGAAGGTGCTGGGGTTAGTTCTGTAGTGGAAAAAACTTTGGGACAAATATACTTTGAGTGTCAAGGGGGTGGGGAATAGTAATTCTGTTTAGATATATTAAGTTTTAGATGCCTAATATCTGTGTAAATGGAATTATCTAGAAGTCAGTTGCATATGAGAGGCTAGTTTAGGAGACGGAGTAATACTCAAGAAATAGATTTGGGAATCTTAGCCTATTAGTGGTATTTAAAGACAAAACTGGACGAGGTGCTGAGAGTGAGATGTAGATAATGAAGGGACATGGTCCAGCAGGATATTCAGGGGTGTTCCAACACTGAGATATCTGGGAGACAAAAGCAACCCAGAAAGGGCTCGGGAACAGTGATCAGGCAGGTAGAGAGAAAACTAGGAGGGCGTTTGTATGGAACACCCAGAAAAGAAAATATTTCAAGAAGGGTGGCCCAATACTGATGAAAGATTATGTAGCTTTAAACTTAAGAACCAAACTTGGATTTGGGGCCTCCCTGGGGAGCGCTGTCACCACTGTGGCCTGAGTTTGATCCCCGATCAGGAAGCTGACCCATACGGCACAGCAGACCTCTCCTGTCTCCCCGCTGCTCCCCTCAGCAGTGTATTTCAGTCGATCTGCCTGTTCTGCTCCCCACTCTGTCTCTGGTGAGTCCTCACCCCCTGCACCGTTGGCCTACATCCCAGTTCTTCTATGCCAAAATAAAATAAAAATCACATTTAAAACAAACATGGATTTGATGAGATTAGTTCTTTTTCAAACAAATAAAAAACAACTTTAAAGTGTTAGCTCTTTAATTCTTAATGTAATTTACTTATTAAATTCTTAGCTATTTAATTCTCAATTCTTAAAAACAATATCAGCTATTTCTGTAATCTCAAATTATAGGTTTTTTGGGAAATATAGAAACCAGAAAATTTAAGCTGGGTAAACTAAAAAAAACTTAAGTGACTGGTCATGTAGATAATTCACACTCTTATTTTATTCATCATGCTTATTCACAGTTTGTTCAAAGAATAATATGTTTTCCTGTTTTCAAATTGTTACTTGATTTCTCAGTGTGGAATGAATTAATCAAAAGACTTCTGCTACACCTGGAAACAGCTCCCTTCTTAGGCTGATTATCACTTCCGTATTCACTGATAAATGGAAGCATCAAAGCAGCTACCACCAACTTCATTATTTAAAAACCAAAACTTCCCGCAGAGTTTATCCATAACTCTTATATTTATTTTAATGACCATTGTGTCAAGATGACTAAAAGATGGTTATATCTTAATTAACTTTTATTCAGCAGTTAAGGATTTTAATCTAAATCCAATAAGAACACAGGAAAGAAATTATGAGCTGCCATTTATATTTTCCCTGCCTTCAATGATCACATTAAGACCTGGGTGTACACCCAGGTCTGTACACCGAGGGCCAAACACTGTCCCCCTGCCCATTTTCCCAAGCTCTCCCAAAGGTCTCCTGGAAGGGCTGAATTAAGAAACGTTTAAGGGGGCCTCCCTGGTGGTGCAAGTGCTTATGTCTCAGCACTATGAAGCTATCAGCAGCAACTGCAACACGAGTTCGAGTCCCAGCCAGGGAGTGTCCCACATGGCGCAGACCTCTCCTGTGTCCCCGCTACTCCCCTCAGCAGTAATTTTCAATGGATCCACCTGTTCTGCTCCCCACTGTGTCTCTAGTGAATCCTCTCATCCTCCCCCACACACCTCTGGCCTACAGCCCAGATCTTGCATGCATAAATAAATCTTAAAAAAATTTGATTCCCTTCCCATAGGTAATTCAAAATAAAACAACATTGAAGTATAGGGAAGCTACAAGATTCTGTTTCCCCCCAATTTTCAATATTTTTAGAGCATATCAAATTACTATAGCCTTTAATTTTTTTTTGGTGTTAATGCTTTAAAAAAAAAGTAATACATGGTTGTGTCCTGTATGTTTCTACTCTAAGATCTGGTGATCAGTCCCAGTGCAACTTCTTGACAACTGTGCTCATCAAGTTTCTCCTAACAAAGCAGTGTTGCTTTTAGACCAGTGGTTCTTAAACTATTTTGGACCCAGTGTCTATTTGGAAAGCTGATGAGGTCTATAGACCTCTAAAAAATTTCACATCCATACATGTGCTGATATTTTCGCCAGCTTCATTTTCTCTCCATCCACGTCCACCCCCTCTCTGTATAGCTGGATTATAAAACCCAAGGAAGCATCAGATCACGCTCACTCTTGATTTTCATAATGATCACTTACTAATCATAAAATGGAAATGGCTCCACACTGTGCAACTAAAACAAAATAAGCTTTAATTCTGCTCAAAACAACTTTTAATGAAGAGGCTTATTGTTTGGTTTGTATAAGAAGTGATTGTGGCAATACTGGAAATGTGTAAATAATCCCTGAAAGCCAACTGATTGAGGATTTGGACTTTCATAGAAAAAGTAAAGAAAATCTGTGCTAAAAAGAACATGGTAGCAAATAGAATCTCAACTCCCATAGCTGACTTGGTCATTGAGGAGGGGCTTAGCCAAGGAGGCCCCGTGTCCCCATCCGATCTTTTCCTTTGTATCCAAGTCAAAGAAGATGTTGGGTAGGGGCTGAATCATTGAGACCATCTGTGTTAACCGCCAAGGATTATGATTCTGTGCTTCAACGTTAAGACCTTCTAAGCAAAAGTAACCTTCAGAAAAGTTCTGCAGACTTCCACCTGCTGAGAAATTGAAAGGTTAGGTTACTCTTGACATCAACCTCTAGAAAGGTTTCCTCCACACTGAAAAGTTTGCATTCTTCTCCACTTCCAATCCTCCCTCCAAAGAGGCAGCTGGGACAAAAGAAAAGTAGATTTTCAGCAGTATCCAAAATAGTAACTTCAGAGACTTGAATCAAAAGTTTCGCTTCATTCCTACAGCTGAAAATATCAGCCAAATACTCAAGTCAGGAACAAACTCTTTCCTGTCAGACTGTTCTGAGAAGATGTTCTTTCTCTCTGAAAACAAATGCAGTGCCTGCTTGTTGTTCAGTCATGGGCTTCTCTGTTTAGTCTCTGTATTGTAACCTTGTACAGCAGTTCAAGGTTAGGTGTTTGTCACCAGGAAAGTGCAATTTTGAGTAGGTTCCAGTCTCTTTAAACTTATTTTCCTCAACAAAGAGGGGAGAGAGAGAGAG
>PVIJ01002923.1:0-147030 GCA_004024925.1 Scalopus aquaticus
AAGATTTATTTATTTATACATACAGCTGGGGTACAGGCCAGAGGCGTGGGGTGGCGAGAGGGTTCACCAGAGACAGAGTGGGGAGCAGAACAGGCAGATCAGAAATACACTGCTGAAGGGAGCAGCGGGCGAGGCAGGAGAAGTCTGCCGCGCCATGTGGGATTCTCCCTGGCCGGGCGTTGAACTCGCGTCGCCGCTGCCGACAGCTCCACAGCGCAGCACTCAACCGCTGCGCCACCAGGGAGGCCCATATGAAATAATATGCTTGAAAGAAAAATAAGGATGCGCCCCTGCCTTAAAGAGCATCGTATCTTAGAAATGAGTAAATGTTTAGCATAGAAAAGCTAATACAAGAGAACAATGCAGGATTGATGCTGGCATGTTATCAAATATAATAATAATGATGACAGTACTTATCATGACTAACTTCATCGAGAGGTTATATAACCCAGACATTGGTTTCAACCTTTAGAAAAGTAATTTATATAAGCATCACACACACATACAAAAAGAGATGCAATTATTTTTACCATTGTACAGATAAGAGAACTGAGGCACAAAGAAGTTCAATATTTTTCCCAAGGCTACTCAGCCAAGAAGCAGAACTTTGAGTCTCAGATGTCCATTTCCAGAGTCTACATTCTTACTCATCACATCATGCTTCAGGGACATCATGTTTTCAATTTTCTGAAATACCATTTCTCTTAATAAAAAGACTTTTGGCTATTTCAAAAATAGACACTATTTTTATATTATTACCCCGTAGAGAAAGACTATTTCATGTCAATAGGTGAATTAAAAATCAAGACTCTTTGGCACCTATATTGGCCCAGCTGCAAAATGACATAGTATAAATTTTTGAACGTCTAGTGAGTGCAATCAAATTGGGGATATTTTCTGTCAAATTCTGCGTGGAGCACCAGTAGCTTGTACATTAATTACCCTGATTTACACTCACTGGTTTATAAAACCACATAGAACTTGCTGAGAAAGTGTGTAGGTGGTTGTTAGCTGTCTGGAGGAACCTGGGAATTGACAAAACATTTGTCTCAGATGTATGATTTCAATTAAGTTTTAAATAAGTGCTTTAGACACTGACTAATATGAAAATCATCTGCAGATATACGACATGGTTATCTGATAAAGGATCTCAGGTAGGTAATTATAGTTACCTCCATAGACCTACTATAGATCTTCTCCATACTCCCCAGTGAAGCCTTCCTGAGAGAATCATCTGAGGATACAAGCAGAGAAAAGAGTTACTAAGGAAATATTAAAACTGGTAATTATCTCTTGGTTTCTTACTGATTTCCTACATAGAACTCCTTCTCCTTAATACTGGTAATATCTAAAACAGTAGTTTTTGATCTCTAGTATGCTCATTCAAAGCAGAGAATGTTGGCTCTAAAATGTGAATTCCTAGCCACCCCTCACCCCCAACCTCAGAGACTCTGATTCATGAGGAGAAGCCCCGGAATTTGTATTTTAAACAACCCCCTCTGGGAAGTGTGAGGCAGGTGATCAGCTCACCACACTGAGCAACACTTGCTTGCTCAGGGAGCACCTGGACCAAGGGCTGTTCAGCTGGTTTTGTCCCCTCTGCTGGCCAGCCCTGGGCTGAACGGCCACTACCCATCCCAGGGGCCTCCCTGCGCATTGATGAAGGATTCACTGATCTGGGATTTCAAAAACCCCCACAATGATTACTTGAGAAGGACTGAACCTGGACAATACGAGGAAGAATTTGCCATTTACTTAAAACAGGTAACACAAGAAAACATGAATAAAGATTTTTAGGTGATGCTAATATTTAATCCCTCCTCATTCAAGGGCCACTGGAAGTCATATCTGACGAGGGTGGGGTAATGTTGGTGTCCTAGTACTGGGTGAATCATTCATTTGATTGTCATGGTTCAGTGGAATCTACTTATTCCCAGCTTGTCTCAGTGGTGTTTTACCCTTTGTAGTTTAAAAATTATGTGTAGACTATCTGTAATCACAATTGCTGTTCACCGATCATGCATCTATAACTGGTTATGCATATTTTTCTAAGCTACTGCACAGATCTGTGTAGAATTAAAATTTGCTTCTGCTCTATCTTGGTGAACATGTTGGCAGTTTTGATAGCATGGGGGCAGATAGCACCTCGATAATGACAAAGTGAGGATAGTCGAGACAGAATCTCCTTTCACATGAAAAGGAGGCTCCGGACTGTCTGCAAAACTGCCAACAATGGGCAGGGCATGTCACAAAACTACTGAGCGACACGTCCCAAAGCCCAAGCTCTGTGTGGGTTTCAAGAGATCAGTTAATGTTAACATGTTGGTTCTTTTTGTGACACAGATAGTATTGCATCAAAACCTGCTTGTTGGGATTGCAATTTGGGGTGGAAAAGACATTTTTAGTATTTTTGGAAACTTTGGAATTTTGTAGGGGTTTTTCTGGGTGGGGGTGTACCATCATATAGGGTGAGTTTCAACATGCTAAGACTTAGGGACTGTTGATAATTTACTTTCCTAGGAAAAGAAGATATGATGAAATCTCTCTTTGTGTCTTTCATTGTATAGTTTCTAATCCTAAAAGTTCAAAACAATAGGAAGAATAAGGAAGAGTAAGGGCGTTACTCATGTGTTTCTACAAGGACCTCATTTCTGAGGCAAATCTCAAGTAACTATTATGCAGATAAGTACCCTTAACAGGGCCTCCCTGGTGGTGCAACAGGTTAAGTCTCAGCACCATGAAGCTATCTGCAGCCACTGCAGCATAAATTTGATACCCAGCCAGGGAGATTCCCACATGGCGCAGCAGACCTCTCCTATCTCCCTGCTGCTGTCCTCTGCAGTGTATGTCAGTAGATCTGCCTGTTCTGCTCCCCATTCTGTCCCTGGTGAATCCTCTTACCACCCCACACCTCTGGCCTACACGCCAGCTTGTATGCATAAATAAATAAATCTTAAAAAAATATCCTTAACAGGCGTACATGTGGCAACAGCAGCATGTGGGAGAGCCTGAGGGCTCAAGGTCAAGCATCTGTACCTAGAAGTGCAGCTGGAAAGCTCCTGAAGTCCATTAGAAAAGAATTCCCTATTTCAGTCCTCCTAAAAAGGGGTGGGCGAAATCTGTTAAGCTCAATGAAAGCAAAATAAAATGTGGCTTTGCCATGAAGGCTAGGTTTTTTTTCTTTAACAACAACAAGAACCAAAAAGGAACAACTCTCCACATTCTACTTTAACATAAGTTCATTCCAGTTTCACTCTGAAAAGAAAGCTGCTGAAACAGTTATCTTGTTTACTGGGCTTTTCCCAGTAAACTGGGTATTTCCTACTTTCTACAAAGGCTCCATTCTGATGTGTCTACCAGTTTTTCAAGATTCTCAAGTTTTTGTTCTGTTCACATGTGTGATATTTTGGGGGTAAGTTTTTGCTTTATTCCTAGAAACTTCTACACTCATTTAAAATTTCAGAACCTACCATCATTTGTATTTTTAATTATTACTATCAAAACCAAGAAACACTTCCATTTGATGACACTAAAGACAAAATAAAGTAGCATATTTTTCTACAACAAAGTTCGCATATTAGGTCATCAGTTGTGACAAACACCACATAGCAATGTCAGGTCAATCCTAACACAAGGGACAATTGCGTATATGTACAAAGACTCTTTGCACCACTCTGAAATTATATCTATATTAAAGTATTCTAAAGAAATATCTGTAAAAATATTCAATGGATACTAAAAGTAGATAAGAGAAACTCGTGTGAGACTTTTAAAGACTATCTAGTTCAACTAACTGCTGAACATTAGAATCTTTATGTCAACATCACCCCAAAAGGTCCACCCAGGTTAGACATACATACATCGTATTTAGTAAAACAACAACAACAACAACAAAAAACAAACAAACAAAAAACCCGACTTTGAGGGCAAGACAACGCAATAAGGATATTTTGGATAAAGTCCTTCAATCTGAGTCCAATAAAAACATTTAAGATTTTTCTCTGGATTCACCCAGGCTTACTGATTTGGTTAGCTCTTCCCTGGTGATCTCGCAGGGATCCACATGAAAAAAAAACCAACAAATGAATCATGGCTCATCTGGGTCCTGGCAGACACCATCCTGGAACAGAGGATGGGGGCATTGAAGGAGCTGCCGCAACGCCACCTCCCACTCACTCTCCACCTCCTTGGAAGAGTGTTCAGAGAGTGTCTCATAACTGTCCCACGAAGCACAGCCCTTTCTGCACCGCCATGTCCCTTCTCCAGGTGTCGCTTAGGAAGTAACAGGAGCAGGCTCCTCGGTGACAGGGTAATCCCACAACTTGTGTTGTACATAGTCTGCTTTTTTCTTAGTCATCCTTTGTGACATGTGCAAGAAGGGCCTGGGAGCTGGTCTCTTCCACTTCTTTCTGGTGTATGTAATACACTGTTGACATCCAAAAGTGGCTCATTGTACCTCTACTGACCCATCCACCAAGGCTTGGTTTTGCCCTGTCTTCTGTGCGTAGATGAGCTGGACAGTGCATGCACAGGATGGAATTTCAAAGGCAGGAATGAATAGCTGGAAACCGAGAGAGCTCACAGAGGACTGAGAGAGGTTTGAGTTTTAACCAACCAATGCACAGAGGCTGTGCTGCCTGCTCAGCGCATGGCCCATTGAGAATAGAGACCTGAGATGCACCACTGCAAAGTATGGGAGTAAACTCAGCTTAATGGTGAAGCTAAATAAAGGCAACCCCTAAAAAACAATACACTAAGGAATATAACAAATCTACAACTTAACTGTCTTAGTGGGGGAAAAAAACACCACCACCCAATGACATGAAAATCCTTAGAAAATCTAACAACATAAGAATCACAGTGCACAACCTTCAATTAAAATCGATACATTGAGAAGCTGGAAAATGTGACCGACAAACTAGGGGGGAAATCCAATACAAAAAACACTAGGGATGATTTAGATGATGGACTTGAAGTCATTATAAATATGACCAATATTTTATTTTGAAGGAAAATACATAATGGACAATACAAAGAAGAACCAAATTAAGTCCTAGGGATGAATTAAACAATGTATGAAATAAAGTTTACTTAATCATCTCACAACTAATTACTTTAAAGAAAAAGGTCAGCGAACTTGAAGATACTGTAATGGAAACTATTCAAATTAAAGAAAGAAGAACAGGTAAAAAATGAAGAGAATTTCAGTGATTTTTAGGCTAATTTATGTGTAAGGAAGAGAAAAATTTTTTTTCTTTTTTCATTTAAAGGAATAAGGCTGGAGATTTTATAAATTTGATGAACTCAAACACAACGATCCCAAAAATATATGCACACAGAAAACCAAAGCAAACACATAATAAATTTGCTAAAAAACAGTGTTAGCAAAAAAATCTTAAAAGGAATCAGAAGAGACATATTAAATTTATAAGAAAATATTATTAATTTTTCAATGGACATAACAGTCCATTATATGTACCTAATTACAATTCAAATAAATGAAGGGGAAAAATGAAAAAAAGCAGATTTAAAATTATAGTTGGAGATTTCAATACCCATCTTTCAGCAAATGATTTCTCAATCAATAAAAAATATAGACATTTTGAATATCATCAACCTAATTAACCTAACTTAGATTTACTAAGCACTCCATCCAACAAGAGTACAGTACATTCTTACACATGTTCATAAAATACCCTACAAAGTAGGTCATATATTGGACATAAAATATCTCAAATAGGAAAGGACTGAAGACATACAAAATAAGATGTCTGATGAAAAAGGAATTAAATTAGAAATAACAATATAAATATCTGGAAAATCTCCCAACACACTAACAATCAATATGTGGGTCAAAGAAAAAATGATGAAGAAAACTAGAAACAATTTTAAATGATTGAAAATGTGAGAAAAAATAAAATTTGGGGGGTGAGCTAATGCACAACTTAGAAGAAAATGTAAAGCTTTAAACACAGAAGTACTTACGCTAGCAAGAAGGACTAATACAAGTAGACAAAGTTTCTACCTTAAGAATCAAGAGAACAGCCTCAGATTGATAAAGGGCAAAAGGGCATCTACAAAAGCCTCTGCTAACTCACATGCAATAGTGAAAGGATAAATGCTTTACTGCTAAGTTTGGAAATGGAGCAAAAAACAAAAAACAACAAATAGAAAGAATTAGAACTGTGTTTATTTGTAAGCAACATGATTGTGTATAGAGAAAATCCTAAAAGAATCTTCAAGTTCCCATAAACCTTAAGTAAATTTAGCAAGTTGGCAGGAAAGATCAATATACAAAAATCTTTTCTATATATTACCAAATAAGTAATAAACTGTCATTTCTCTTTTTTTAAGATTTATTTATTTATGCGTACAAGAGCTAGAATGTAGGCCAGAGGTTGGGGAGGGGGGCACTGAGTGGATTCACTAGAGACAGACTGGGGAGCAGACCAGGTGGATTGATTGAAATATACTGCTGAGGGGAGCAGCAGGGACACAGGAGAGGTTTGCTGCGCCATGTGGGAAGCTTCCTGGCCAGAGATGGAACTAGTGGCTGCTCTTAGCTTCGTAGTGCTGAGACTTAACCCCTTGCGCCACCAGGGAGGCCCAAAACTGTTATTTCTATTTTTGCCTCTTAATCTGTTTTGATTTGTTCCATTGTCAACTCTGAACTGTTAATTTCTTATTCGGCTTTCTCAAGTACTATTCAAAACAAAACCTCCATTAATCATAGCTCAGGAGGCGCCGCACATAACCTGTAGTGCAAAACTGACCACAAACTCTTCCCACCCTGGATGCATACTCCTTTGAAATATGACTCAGCAGCTCATCCCGTCAAATGAAAGTCTCTTGATTTTGGGCTTGGCCACACGACCTAGTTTAGTGGATAGGGCATTAGCCAATGCGTCAGAATCAAAGGCTTAAAAAAGCCTGTGCCTTGGAGTTTACTTTCTCTTGATGTTCTTTAGAACCTGGGGACCACTGTGTGAAGGATTCAGACATAGACTAATGGTAGGAACAGAGATCATTCCAACAGAGGACTGCTGGCGCCATCCAAAGACAGCAAGTCGCCAGCTGACCACAGAGATAAGTCAAGCTCCTCTGGATCAAAAGAAATGCCCGTCCAGTCCACAGAATTCTGAGAAATAATTCTGGTGTTAAGACACTAAATTTGGAGGTGCTTTATTACATAGTAACAGTGTAGTCATGTTAGTTCTCCTTTCATTTCACAGATAAAAGCAAATCACATGGCCAGAACATACAACCTCCAGGTTTGGAAAGCCAGATACTAATGAATTATGATGATGCATGCTCCCTTGATTAGTTATAAATCATTAAGAGCTGTATGTATATATTTAGAAGTAAAAATAATGTGACGTCTAAGTTTAATATAAAGGTCTTTATAAAAGGATTAGTGGTAGGAGAGGGAAGGAACAGAATAGAGGAAGGGAGCATGACATCATGCTGATAATTCTTGAATACGGGTATGGCTAGGGGACGTACTCATCGCTCACAGCACCGTAACAAAGCAGACCCGGTTGCTGCAACAGCAGATATTTATTTTCTCTCCATTCTGGAGGCTCTAACCCCAAGATAAGAGTGGTTGATTTCTGGTGTAACTCTCTTCCTGGCATGCAAATGGCTACCTTTTCACTGCTTACTCACCTGAATTGTGGAAAGGCCACTCTTTCTCTTCTTCCAAGGCCACCAATTTTGAGGGGTTAAAACTTCATCCTTATGAGCTCACTTAACCTTAGTCATCTCCATAATCTCTGTTTCCAAATACAGTCATATTGGGGGTGAAGGCATCAACATTCAAATTTTGAGGGGAAATAATTCAGTCCACAACAGAGTATTTCATATTAATACTTCTAATATTTAACATGTTCAAAAACTCATAAAACCTCAAAGAATCAATTCTAGTTTATCCTCTCCTGTGTCTATATTTATTCAATGAGACAAAAATACTCCCTTTAAAAAAATATTGGGAGGTTTAATGACATCAAATCTCTGAACAAAGTAATCAAGGTCAAGAGGTGGATGTGGTGTCCTAACAACACCTGCAGGGGGCGATCCTACACTAATACAAAAACAACAATGTAAACCAATGTTACCTCGATTTGTAGGAAAAAATGTAATAAAGCTGTGAACTTACTTTAATGCCCAACCTTCTGTTTTCTAGGTTGGTGAAACTGTAATTCCTACAATTGTATTGGAACTGACACATTGGGAAAGGGGGTAAAAAACAAAAAACGTTTACCTGAATCGGAAGTATCACGAGTCGACCTCAAGACTCTGAGCAGTTTCCTCACGTGTGGTCATTTGGGATTCCTTCCACGACAGGAAGCCAATGGCTTCCCTCCAAATTCTACCCGCTGAGACCTCCTTGCTCCTACAGAGAGCACGACTGGATAAGGTTCGTACAAACCCTATGCCAGCTCTCTCCTGTGATGCCCCTACTTGTTTTTTTGAAGAAGACGACCTTCTCCCCATGCTCTGCTTATCAACCTACTTCAAGGCAGCAACATGCCAAAACATCCCGAAAACATCAACCTATGTCATTGGTTTCCTATAACCCAAATAACAAACTATTACAAATTTGGCATTTTCCACTTCTAAAAATCAGATGTCCAAATTCAGTTTTACTGACCTAAAATCACGGTGCCAACAGAGCGTTATTCTAAAGTCTCTCTAGAAACAGAATTCATTTCTTGCCGTTTCTTGCTTCTGTTGGACACATGCATTTCCATGGCTCTGTCAAATACCCTGCCCTCTGTGTCCACCATCACATCTGTCAAGACCCTCACCTTCTTGCCACCTTTCAAAGGACCCTTATGACTCCATCAGGCTCCCCTGGATTACTCAGGGTTACCCAGCATCTCAAAGCCCTAACTCGCACCTGCAAAGTCCTGCTTGCCATGTGCATAACGTAATCACTGATTCTAGTCATTAGAGTGTAGACATATATAGGGGAATCATCACAGCCTGTCACATTTCTTGGGGTTCAGGGTGAGTTGAACCTCAGCTTCAAAGAACATATAGCAACCTTTCCGATTTTTCTCATAGAAATCCCTCCTACAAGGTTCAAATTGAAGAGTCAGAATTTCTCACTTCTTCCCCAGCTCTAAAATTATCTTCCCAGTGTCCTTCACAAAGGTCTCTCTGATCCTTCTGTCAGACAGATATGGAGAGGTGAACTGATTCCTTTCCATTTCCTTTGTAACATTTGTTTTCACTCCACTTGGTGCCCCTATATCAAATTGGCACTGAGGCAGCAGAGTTCCTATCTGACATCCAGTACACAACTGCTTCCCTAAAGCAGAAATATGAAATTAAAAATAGATTTTCATGAATTGTTAAACTCTTCAAACATGTCTTCTCTTTTGTGACAAAGTATATGCATATGATGTATCAAAAGGAATTTCAATAGTCAAAGGTGAATATGAAATAAGTAACATGCTATAGAATGCAAAAATATTTTTAGGATAGTACTTTTGCTTCTGAATAGCTTTTTAGTCAGTTATACTTGAATTAAGAGCTATCACTCAACCAATCTTCTGTTCATGTGAAAAAGAATAATTTTAGCTGGAGAGCAAACCTCACCTGCAAAATGTTAAATGTGATATGTGATGCTGACATATTTTAGCTTGCCTAAGGTAATGTATTATTTTCATTCTCATGCCTCTCTCTAGTTGTGTAATAGCTAAAATCATTTATAAAATCCTCAAAACCAAAGTGCCATAAATAATATTCACATTATTATTGGACATTTTACTTGGATGATAATGAATTAAGAGTATTTACACAAAGAGGAATTACAGCATTTGGTAGTCAGATCAGGAGTATTTCTTCCATCATTCCATCACAGGAGAGTTGCCTAATCTCAAAAAACACGGAAAAAATGAAATAGAGGCTTTACTTGTGTATTAGTTTGAACTCGGGAAAGCAACTAACACAAAATAACTAAAAACAGAAAAGGCACTTAATAAAATTCCAAACCCAACTCACAGCAAAAATGCAACAAACTAGTGATAAAAAAAAAAACTTGTTAATGTTATAAAAGTGATCAACAAAAAACCTGTAAATCTAACATCTTATCAAATGGTAAAGTACTGGATCAGTGCAAAAATCCTCAATAAAATACTAGCCAAAAAAAATTCAATACTACATTAAAAAGATTACACATCATGACCAAGTGGATTTCTGAAATTAAAGGGTGATAAGCAATAGTAAATTAATCAGCATAACATAACCACTTTTAGAAATGAAGAGGGAACAAACACATCATAATCTCACTTGATACTGGAAAAGCATTTGACAAAATTCAGTTGACTTTCCTAACAGAAGAACTATACAAACTGGGAATATAAGGAACCACATCAAAATAACAAAGGCCATAGATGAAAAGCCCACAACTAAGCTACTCAATAGTGGAAAAAATGAGCTTTTCCTCAAAGATCAGGAACATAACAAAGGTGCAAACTTTTATCACTTTTATTCAACATAATACTGGAAATCATAGTCAAAACAATTAGACAAGAAAAAGAAACAAAAGACAATCAACTTAGAAAGGAAAAATTAAAAATACCTGTTAGCAGATAACATGGCCTTACAAGTGATCTTACACAAAGATTAAAGATTCCAAAAATAAACTATTGGAACTAGTCAATTCAGCAGAGTCACAGGATACAGTGCGAAGACATAGACAGCTGACCAATATGCATCCAAATGAACAGAATCCTTAGGAATATTTTAACCAAGGAGGTTAAATACTTGTACATTGAAACTATAAACTATTTCTGAAAGAAATTAAAGACACAGAAAATAGAAGGATATTCTGTTCATGGACTGGAATACTTCCTATTACTACACAAAGATATCTACAAATTTAATGCAATCCCAATTAAAAATCCAAAACTACTTCCTGCAGGAATGGAAAAATCCATTCTAAAATGGAACATCAAGGGATCTCAAATAACCAAAATAATTATTATATGTTAAATTATGTCTCCTCAAAATTCACGATGAAGTCTTAACTCCCAGTAGATCTAGAAGTGACTATTTTGAGATAGGATTTTTAAAAACATAATAAAATGAGGTCTTGGGAGTAGAGCCTAATCCAGTATAACTGGTATCCATCTACAAGGAAATTTGGTTAAACGGAGAGGACCCATGTGTATATACACAGAGAGGAAAGATCGTGTGAGAACAAAGCCTGAGGTGGCTATCAGAAAGATCATGAGAAAAGCCTCATGAGACACCAAATCTGCTGACATCTTCATATTGGACTTGTAGAATAGGCTTTTGTTTGAACCTGCCAGTTTGTGATGTTTTGCTATGTTAGCCCTAGTAAACTAATACAATAGCATTGAAAAGAAATGAAGTTACATATCTCACATTCCCTGATTCCAAAACACATTACAAAGCTACCATAAGTAAAAGGATGTGATACTAACATAGAGTCTGTATTTGAATCTCAGAGGGTCAAAATAACTGTCGATAAGGTTACCAACACCATAAAATGGGGAAAAGCAGTGTTAAAAAAACTGGATAAGCACATGTAAAAGAATGACCTTGGATCTTACCTTACATAACATAAAAATTAGATATGAGACCTAAAATGATAAAACTCTTATGAGAAATCATAAGGTAAAGCTTCATGGCATTAGATCAACAAATGATTTCTGGGTATTTCACCAAAAACATAGGAAACCAGGGTAAGAATAAATAGGACATTAAATTTAAAACTTCTGTGCATCACAAGACACAAAAGGCAATCTATGGAATGGAAAAAATATTTTCAAATCATATGTCTGATAACGGATTAATAATTAGAATTTAAAAACACTATAATTCAACAGCAAAAAGCAAGGAACTCAATTTGTTATGGATAAAGGCTTTGAATAGACATTTCTCCAAAGATACGTAAATGGTCAATAAATGTATGAAACAGATACTCAATATTACTTATTGCTCAGTAATATTAGTTATTAGCAAAATGCAAGTCAGAACCCACATGAGACTTTACCTCACACCTATAAGGTACATTACTATCAAACAAAATAGAAAATAGTGTTGGCGAGTATATGGAGAAATTGAAACCCTCAGCAATGAAATGTGGTCAAAATCAGAGGCCACATGACATCAGAAGCACAGTCTGGGTTTCAGATACAGCATACCCTGCAGGCATGTCCAGCAAGTCAGAATCTCTGTTTTCAAAGTTTTTAAATTGGGAATATGTAAGGAGCCAATCTCTACGAAAACTGAAACATCTCTTAGCAATGTAAGGTTCTAGAAACTCAACCAGCAAAAAAGCCATAAATCATAAATGAGATAGGTGGGGATATTATTGTTTTACTCCCTATACAGAAGCATTAAATTTTAAATATGTCAAATACTAAGAGTATAATGCATGAAGTCACCACTCATCACTTTCTATGTTCTGAGTATCAAATTCAAAATACTTGGATTTTTAGTGGAATGCTCATTTTGTTCCAAGTATTTCATTTGCTCCCCCAGTCCCCAACCCGCCAAACCCAGGCTTCTCTTCCGTTAGTTACCTACAGAATGATTAAATAAATGGCTAAATGAGTATCAGTATTTCAGGAGGGGAAACTGTGCACTTCTTGTGAAGAAGTAGGAAAAAAGAACAAAATGTTCTCCCCAAGTCAGAGGAGCAGGTTAAAAACCGGAATATGTGATGCAAAATAACAGCACAATTAAAGTAGGAGCCAATAACGAAGAACTCATTATACATGCACAGGAGTCTTACATGGTAGCTCTTCATTTACCTTCATAGTGTGATGTGTGACTCCATTTCTTACTAGTTTATCTTTGTCACTTCTAAACCTCACCAGCATATGTATCAATACATCAACTTCCCCACACATCTTGGGTCATGCAGGAGTTCTAAGAACAAGTAAGTGGCAAATCCATGCACATGGCTGCCTTGCCTCCCCATCCAAAAAAAAAAAAAAAGCATCTGAAATGAACTAATGAAAGTCTTAAAAACAGAATGACTTTGTCTATTATCATAATGTAAACTCTTATTCCTAGCAAGTAACTCAATGCCTGAATATCTATATATTATAGTGTCTGATTTCTTGGTCTCTGATAATTACTCTAGTTTTAAAATTAGCAGGAAATCTCTCAGATTGTGAGGCTTTTCAAGCTAAGTGTGATTCTTAGCATTTCTTGAATGAATGCTATTGAATCTGACCTGATTCAGAGCTCTAAACTGCTGTCAAATTCGGACATAGGATGTGCAATCTTTGCAGGCATCATAGGCATATTGAGGGACAAGCAGACCCAATCTGCCCTTCCCGAGAGATCCAGGAGAGCATGGAGACTGGAGGTAGGTAAGGACTGCAGCACGAGACCAGTGATGACTTTTATATTAGACCTGTGTTTGACCTTGAGATGGAATTTAACAATCAGTACTTCAGCACGAACCGAAGGAACTCTATGCATGTGAGACAAAACAGGAACCAATATCGAGGAACCCAGGGTACATGCATAGGAATCTTACACCGTAGCTCCTCATTTACCTTCAAGGATAATGTATGTGCTGGGAAAAAAAGCAAAACAAAACTAAATCTGAACTATTTAAAAGCCACATAAGTGTCAAAGTAAGTACTAATAGGATCAAAGTGATACAGCAAAAGTGTTGCAATCTAGAAAAAGCTTTTTCTGCATTTCCAACTCCAAAAAAGAATTCTATAATCTTTTGAGGAAACTGTAACATTTAAAACTATACTTACAAAATACATCAATTCAAAAATCACTTTGACTTCTATGCCATAGTCGGTGACACTGATCATATAAAAACGTGTTAACTGATTTATGTATAATTCTCATTATAATATCCCAATGTATAAACGTCATTAAAATAGAACTTAAGGCTTCTATCGTAAAACATAAAAATGTAAGCTTGATACAGTGACAAACATCTATTTATTGTATTAAATACAAGACTGAAATGTCAAGTAGATATTATAGACGCGGCAAAATTACACTTCAGATTCCCAAAATGTCTTGCTGGTGCTCTGGTCACTAAAACAATGCTTGAAAGGTTTTTTTGAAAATTCATTACAAAAGTAACAATGGAGGGGGAAGGGGGAAGAAAATACATAAAACCCAAAACTTAGTAGTTTATTCAAAATTCTTTTAATCCCTAAGGGGTCTGTAAACGGTTTGTCTCCCCGTGTTCATAGCTTACAGGAATGTGCCTGTCACGTTCGGACGGACTTCGCCTGGTGCCCAGCTGCCCTACACAGTAGTTTCGTGTTTCCACAGCCCGGTCCGCACGTTGCCGGTGCCGTCCGCCCCCGGCAAGGCTCCATCCTGCCCGCTGCTTTTGATTGGTCCGTTCTGAATGGCCAAGTTGAGGCCGTAAGATTTCTGCTGACTTTCGAGTTCAACGCCAGTTGGCTTCCTTGGCGCCTCTTTCTTACTACTGGTTGCAACAGGCTTCTCGAAGTTTCGGCCGCTCTTGGGAAGCGTGCTGCAGGCGTCGCTGCTGTCCTGCTGCGGGGGGTTGTACTGCCTCTCTCTGTGGGCGAGATAAGCCCTGCGACTGCGCGAGTGGCCCTCGCCGCTGCCCGGCCGGCTCTTGGGCACGCCGTTCTGCACGCTGCCCTCCACGCTGGTGGGGATGTCGTAGGCGTACTCCCTCAGCACCGTCAGTCTGCTGGCCCGGTGTCCCTTACTTCTGTTTTTATGATGGCGGCCGGGGTGCACGTTTGTTCGAAACTGAACCTCTAAAGGCGCCACGTGCATCTTGATTTCGTTGTCCACGGAGTGCTCCGTCAGGCTGTTGTCGAGCTGGGGCGTGGGGCTCACGGGCAGCGCGTTGGCGTGGCACTGGGCCGCCGCGGCCTGCAGGTTTGTCAGTTTGCAGCCCTGGGAGGAATTTTTGAAGCTGGATACGCTCTTGTTGGTGCAGGAAGATTCTGCGCTGCTGTTGGTGCACTTGGGCGCCTCTCCGTTCGTCCCGCTGGAGTTGGGGGGCTGCACGTTCACTTGCACGGAGTATGAGCTGCGGCCCGGGCAGCACGTCATGACCCACGCCAGCCTCACGTCCTCCCTGTTGACGCAGTGGTGCACCACGATGAAGGCACTGAGGCTTAAGCAGGTGGCTCCGAAAAAGAAGCTAAAAACCAAGTCCAGAGGGTAGTACAGCGAGACTGCCAGGGCCCCACACGTCCACAGAGCCACGTAGAAGAGCAGAGTGAGGCCGACGCCCAAGAGCTGAGAGTGAAACGTGTGCTCGTTTTCCAACGCCGACGTCGAAATCAGAGACAAAGACAGCGAGTCCTGGGGGTGCACCTCGCCGTTCTCATTGGCTGCCAACCTCTGCTGCTCCTCGGTGGGCTCCTTCAGCTCGTACTTACGCTCCGGGTGTCTCTTCAGCTGAATGAAGATGCTCAGGAAGTACATACAGTTCACAAAAGTGATGAAGCTGGCAGGCCCGTAGAACGCCCCCAAGGAGGGTTCCCACGCCATCCAGCAACTAGGAAAGAGAAAGGTGAACCGGCTGAGATCGCACAGGTCAACACCCTGAGAAAATGCAGTAAACCTCAGTGCCTGGAAATAGTTAAAAGAGAAGCCACGGGGTCAGGTCCACCAGAAAATAGAAAATACTCACTAGGGTGCACTTGGCCGACTGCCGTAATTCTTGATGTTTGCTGCGGCCGTTATGCCACAGACGATGATGGGGATACCGCCCCCAATCAGGTAAAACCTAGACGGGACGGAAACAGCAGCTATTATTTCTCTTTGATGAAGGTGGACATGTCGTGGCATTTCAGCACCACCTAAGTGCTACACTATAGACTAAATATTATTAATGGGTGGTGAACTATTGCCAATAATACTAATTCTTATCCCTGTACCCATAGAAAACTGAAGAGTAACTTTTGAAGCCTACTTGGTTAGCAAATTGTTAGCAGTGACATTTGTTTGAAATTGTTTGGATTGCTTTTCTTTTTGAAAACACACATCTAGGAAGTTGCCAAGTCGAGGAAAGCTGGTCAGCTTCTGCCACCCTGTGGACAAAGGAACACTCAGCGACGACAGGATGGGCTGAGTTCCACCCCACCCCACCCCCTTTTTTTTTTTTTAAGAGTCACTGGCTCCTTTCAAATTCAACTGGCAAACCGGAAAGTTAGTCCACCACGAAATGGACCGTAAGGCCTCACTATGCCCAGCTCAGCCAAAATATGCCAGAGCATTTTAATTCTCTATCCAGCTAAGCCTGTATGCCCAGGCCGTCCCGCCAGCTTCAATACCAGCCCCAGGGCATGACAGTAAAGGCACAGGACTGGACACCTGGCACAGGCCTTTCCCGTCCCCTCTCCCACAGGCCAGCAGGGGAGCACGGAAAACGACAGTGCAGTGAAAATTCAAATGGACACAGCAGTGGCTGTTCCCCTGAAGAAAAATGTTTTGGCCAGAGCTACTTTGGGCTCTCTGAAAAAGGAGACCAGAACTTTCTGCCCGTGCAGTCACTCCCTCCAAACCCCACCACAGTCAGTTTCCATTCTGCATTGCGGCTTCCCGAGACACGGCCCACTGCTGCCTCAGCTGGGTAAAGGCACTATTCACAGCACACACTTCCATACGCTGTTTTCTGGTCATGCCCAATTACTAGAACCCTAAATGTGATATTAGTGCTGCTGAAAGACAGTTCAGCACCCCATAAAACCAAGATCCTGTCTTCTGGTCCACAGACCCAGGGAGGCCAGCAAATGTGACCCGCATAGTCTTCCTGTCATACTAACTCACATGGGTAGTTTCCAAGCATTGTCTGAAAGACGAAACCTGGGTGCTACCATCCCTGATGACTCTCCTCCCATCCTCCTCCAGGACTGCCTGGTATCAATTAATCTCTATTCAGCTTCTCTGCTGCTTTTGTATTTTGTATTTCCCGTTCACCAGTTGAATCTAAAAGCCTACAAATAGGTTCAAAATTTCCCCATCCCCTAAAATTTCCTCGAACTACAACTTTTCACCCTTTAGGGACAAACTGCTGGAAATATCTCCACCATCATTTGCTTCACTTTCAACTCCACAGCTTGAGGCTGCTTCCACGAACCTGCTTCTGAACTGCCCTCTCTAGGGCCAGAAGGTTCACAGGTGAGCCCTATACCCACATTTCCACAAGGTGAGCCCATGCCACACGCCAAGGCACTTTGCTGGGCTTTCCTTGAGCTCAAGGACACGCAAGGTAGGTGTCCAAGAGGGAGGAACAGAGTAGCGTGTGGAGCACAAAAAGCCTTTTACTTACTACTCGTTGAGTTTTTCTCAGAACTCAGAAGGAAGAGCTGCGTGGGGGAAGGCTTCCCAAGTTCTCGGTCAAAAGCCATCTCTCAGTTCTTTCAAGCAAGTCTCAGAGGTGTCAAATCTCTTATCCTAGCCATCCTGCTGCCCCTCAGTGGCCACAAAACCAGTCTCTTCCAAATCTTCTCAGCTGTTCTCTTTCAAGTCTTGTCATTATTTTCTATGGTTCATCTATTAAACATCAACACGCCCCAGGGATTGCTGTTTTCTTAGCCAGTTCTGTCCGGGGACAGCCTACTCATTCTCATGGCTTCGCTGACACAAATTATATGTCCCCTATTCTGCCCGAAGTATGCGTAACTCAACTTCTCTGTAAATGTTCCACGAGAACCTTCTGGGAAGCCTGTCTTGTGGGCAGTGAGCCTCCCACCCCTCTACCTCCCCTCCATTATTTCTTCAGAAGTACCACCTGAGGCACCTCGCTAACTATTACATACAAGTTGCAGTTAACTTTGAATTTCTCTCCCTCACACATCTCTTAAATCCAGTTAGTCATCAACTCTAGAGGTAAAGCCTCAACTCTCTGGAATAAGTGTTCTTTGAATTTTCTCTGCCTCTGTTTTATTGGCGTGTTGGAAAAGTCATGACACATTTTTTTTTGCATAGAAAACAGAAAAAATATGACTTTTCTGACACCCCAATAATTTCAGCCTCAGAGGACTATCCCACTGACCTCGGCAGAACTGCTTACTCCTCAGGGGCATGTTCTTCTCAAGACTCCTTAGATAAAAATCCTCAATGGTTGCCCATATCTTAACATGGCCCCCAAAGGCCTACATTCAGCTTTGACCCTGAATTCCTGCTAGTCAGACACCAGAGTTCCAGACAAGCTATGTTTCTGAAAGTCTTCCCAGTCACCACATAATCCTAGCTCTGAAGTGGCACCTCTACCCTGTGTTCTAATCACTAAGGAAAGCTTGTGTCTATGGTCAAGCATTTCCTCACACCATGAATGTGTGCCACCCCATGAATGGTTCCTCGGCTGGCACTTCAGCGAGCTATCTGCACTCCAGATAGCGCAGGGCGGGCTCTTCCCATCCATCCGCTCAGACTGTAAACTCCTCAAGGGCTAGACATCTTCTTTTAGTCCCTGGCCAGTGCCAGGGACAAGTCCGACATTCAATTAACTCAGTCACCATTGATTGGTTTTCACCCTCCAGCACAATAATTTATTGACACTTTTTTTATTACAACGGGTAGGAAGGGCATAGTTCCAAAACTGTTTCATATTCTGTTGAGAACAATAAAAACTGATATATACTTGAATAGATTAAAATCTATGACATGACCTCAAGGAAAAAAAGAGAGCTAATATTTTCATAGAGCCTATTGCAATATACACCAGAACCATTTAAAATGCTTTGTACATTAAATCATTTATGCCTGGGCTACTGTGATCTCTAAGAAATATGTATTGGGTCATTCGGATAATCAAAATATATTTCTCATCTGTATCTAATCTCCCTCCACAGTTGCAGGCTCACAGACCTCTAAACCCTTGGAATTTCCAGTAATAAGAGTGATAAAGTTGCCTCATTAAGTGAATGAGGCCTCTAAAGATGGGGGCTACTTGCCAAGGAACCAATCATGTGATTGGAGAAATGAAATTTTCGGTCCCACCTCCAGATCTTCTGGCATGGGAGAGAGCTGGAGGCTGAACGAATGGAAAATGACCAGTTCATCAATCACGCCTTTGCAGGGAAATCACCATAAAACAGCCCAAAGGATGGGGCTCAGGGAGCTTCTAGGAAAAACCAGTTTGGAAAGTTTGGGGAAAATGATGGCTGAAGCTCCACGCCCTTTCCGCATACCTGGGACTCTGCATCTCTTCTGCCTGGTCATTCCAGAGTTACATCCTTTTATAATAAATCAACAATCTAGTGAGTAAGTGGGTCTTCTGGATTGAGTAGTTCTAGAAAATTAAGACTAAGGAGGCGGCCTGGTGAAGCTCCAACTTAAGGCGGTTGGTCAGGAGTTAGGTAATGAACTTGCCACCTGACTGCTGTGTTGGGGGGGAGTCTCGGGGCCTGACCCTACCTGCAGAATCTAACATTCCCTTTTAGTCAGCCAGAGCTGAGTGGAACTGCAAGTTCCCAGCTAGTGCAAGAGCGTGCAGTGTTGTCCTGGGAGTGGGGTGGCCGCCGTCCACACATCAGGTCTATGAAGTAGAACAATTCCAAGTTTACAGAGGAGACAGGCAGGCATGGCGAGGGCAGAGGTCCTCAGCTGCAGGATTCAAAACCAGGCAGCCAGACCTACAAGTCCAGCCTTTCACTTTCCAAAATCACTGTTTGTTGGGACTGTGCTTCAACTAAATCAAATAGTGAACATTTAACATAATGCAGTAAACAAAGACATTAGGTACCTGAGCATCGGTCTTGGTGGAGGCGGCAGCTCATCTGGGTCCTGGCATCTTTTAGCTTTTTTAGTGACTTGTTTATAAATATTTCGAGCTGTCACTCCCACCCACAGTACTGTGGCAAGGGTGGAATAATGAAGAATTATTCCAACCTGGAAAGAAGATTGAAGAATATGTAAGCTACAAAGAAAAAAAATCCATTCAACCACTAAGTAGAGTAGCTGCCACTAAGGTTTATTCAAGAATTGGTAAGTAACTTTCAAAACTCTGATTCAAGAACTGTGTGAAGGTTTGTTGCAACGAACAACACCTTGGCCTGCTGATGGGATGAAGCACTCAGATATGTAGTAGAGGGTTACGTCCTCTGTTAGACCAACAGCTGGATCTAGGAGGCCTGCAGAATACAACTCACACACCATGAACTGGCTCTTGGACATTACACAAAGATGTGCTTCTCAGAGAAGCCATCATTGAAGCCCATTTTAAAGGGGGAATGTAAAGGGCAACAGTAACCAGAAGGCAAAGTCACAGATTTAGAGTATGAGACCTGAGGTCAGATTCAGAACTTTTGTAAAATGTAATGGTAGGACAGCAATGGAACATATATCAGCAGTTAAAAGGGGGAACTCTGAAATAAAAAATGTTGGATGATTTTAAAACAACAATCAATTCCTTACCTATGACACCTTAGCAAAGTGAATTAACAACTCAAGTGTAAGGTCTGTTCATTTGTAAAGGGAGAATATTATGATGCAGTGTGAAGTTAAATAAGATAGTCTCCATAAAACATTTTGTCCATTGCTGGGTACATGCCACATAATTTAATAAAAATGCTCTGTGTATTGTTACTTATCTTATTAAGAGTGTAATTTTAAGAAAATGTCAGCTCTCATTAATGAGATGAATAGTGAGGTGAGGGGATTATCAATAAACATCACTAGGTTTCCTGCAGGGATTTCAGGAGCACAATACCTGGGGCATAATAGGTGCTCAATAAAATTCACACAACAATACAGGTAAATGATGACACAAAATTTCTCCCTCTATAGAGGGCGATGGAGAGCATGCTTGTGGTATGACCGTGTTTAAAGTGACTCTAGTTGAAAATAAAGTTCTACATGAATTATTGGGACATCAAGGACATAATTCAGCTTTCTTACACATTACAATCTTTTTGATATTTCTTCTTTTATAATTATTGCATGAAAAATCCTATGAAAAAAAAAATCTTCCAAGAAAAAAAAAATACTTCTAAAAGAATGGGTTGCTAAATCAATATAATCAAATTGTTTGACATCATCAAACCTGTCCAAATAAAAACATTTATGCAGCTATGGGCCTCCCTGGTGGTGCAGAGGATTAAGTCTCAGTACTATGAAGCTATTGGCAGCCACTACACATGAGTTCGATCCCCAGCCAGGGACCTGGCCCACATGGCGCAGCAGTCCTCTCCTGTCTCGCCTGCTGTTCCCCTCAGCGTGTATTTCAGATCAGTCTGTTCAGCTCCCCACTCTGTGTCTGGTGAATACCCTCACCTGCACCCCACCCCCCGCCTCTGGCCTATACCCCAGCTCTTGTATGCATAAATAAATGAATCTAAAAAAAAAAAATTTACACAGCTGTCCAGAGGTCATTTTAATGAGACGCAAACTGCAGCTGAAACCTGACAACATGAAACTCCTATGCAGTCCCAGAGCAGGGAACCTTGCAGTGATTCTGCAAACACCATGAATCTATCTGGTTTGGTCAAACTGAAAAAAATCAGTTTTTTTCTTCTTAAAGAGCAAAGTAGCTCTTGGATCCCATTAGTTTTGCTGACTGCACTGGAAAGGCAAACTTTACAGACAGAAGTGGAACAAAAAATATAAAATAAACTTTTGAGCTATCTGGAGTCACACCAAATTCTGTGAGTAAAAATGGTATAAATGAATTCAACACCAAGAAACTAAAAAATGCAAGATAAATCACTGATGTTGACTTGAAAACGTAGGATCTATAGTTGGTGGAGTTTCCTTGGATTCGGAGGTCCGAACGATAAGCCTGAGCTAGAAAGTCAGTTTAAAAATAGAAGTTAAAAATATTTTCAAGACAGGAGATACAAGATGGAGAATTTTCTTATTTTAGAACTAAAAGTTTGGAAACCTCAACCCTTACATTTTCAAGTGTTTTCTAGAGAGTTGCTAAGTTTTCAGAGACGTACTTGGACTTGAAAAATACCAAATTCTTCCACTTAAACAATTATTACCAATAATGGAATTTTAGGAGTCTGACATCATCAAGTAACAGGTTAAGCAAATCACCATATAGTCCACAACAAATTAAGGCAGAATTATAAATGCAGTAGAGAAGGTATTCTACTCCGCTGCTTCCCAAGCCCCTACCCCTTCTACTAGGCCATGCTGGCCCTAATAAATAGTAAGGTACAGTGATAAGGGATGAGCTCACAGAATAAAAGAAAACAACAAGATAAATTACTGAGATTGACTCAAAAAGGTAAGATCTATTACTGGTGTTTTCATAATTCAGATAGATATCCAACAGCCCTAGTGATAAGGAACAACTTATTTCAGTTCCCTAAGAATCTAAGTTTCTATCTTTATAAAATATGTGATGAGGCAGTAACTTCTAAAATTAATATGAAAGTTAAGACAAAACATTTGCAGTAGTCACTAAGTAGAAAGCCCTTAATATTCACTGATTAATCTTACCAGATGCCATTACAACAATGGTCTGGTTAATAGCTATGAAAGGACACCCGAGGTAGTCAGCTGGCACTGCAGTTAATGGATTAAATCATGGAGTGGAAAGGGCAACAAGGTAGGTAAATTAGATCCAGCCAAATCCTTTCACTGTGCAGTGTGGGAAACCAGGGGACAGGAAGTTAATGAGCAAACAAATATTTGGCAACATATGATGAGCCAGAATCCAGATTCTTCCTGACCTTGAGCCAGCAGCCCCTTCTACTCTATTTCTCAACTTCATATTTCTCCTTCAGCTCCTTTTGCAAAAGAGCTTGAAGGTGTAGAAAGCGTCCAAGGACCACCTATGACTTAAGAACCAGAGTGGGAAGTACCTAGCTTGAGCCACCCATAATAATCTCAAGCAATCACTGGGGAGAAGTGGGGAGAAACCCGATCTACTATCAACAGAATACGAGTCCTAAAAGGGAGATAAGACAAAACTATACCACTTATGTGCATATACAAAACTGCATGTAACAGGTTACCCTCGAGGGCTGAGTTTCAGAGGTAACTTGAGTGATCCCTTGATGCAACTAGGCCAACCCATCATTTTATAGAAGAATTGTTAAGCCCAACTAGGCTTAGTGACTAGTCTTACAAACTGTTCCATTAGACACAGATTTAGAACCTACTTATGAGAGTCCTAGACATGCTACCATTCTCCTCTCAGCTGGCTACTAACTGAATTGAATATTATAACAGAAATGAAGCTAGTCGTGTCTGTATCAGAAATAACAAGAATGATGTTATGTCTCTCACAGAAGAGTACTGCAAAAGCAGAAGAAAATGACATGTAAAGACATCTAAAGATCTCCCCCCACCCCTGCCTCGTAAATCTTTAACTAAAAGTCAATAGCCATTCATTCTAAAGCCCAGAAGACTCAGTGCAATTCTTCTCCTTTTCATTGTAGAAATAAAATACCATTCCAGGCAGTGGAAGGCAATCGTCTTTATAATGGCCTCTTTCTATTCCTTATTGAAATAAATTTATGTGTCTGCTTCAAGAAATCAATGAATATTTTTAGTTAAAACTGAGATGATTACTACAGCTGTATGCTGAACACGCTCCAAAGAGTCTGTTCTCAAAATGGCGCCCAGGTTGAGTGATTTCTACTGCTTGCCAACAGAGGTCCTTTTCAGTTCATTAAGGCGATAAATATTTACCAAGCACCTACTATGTGTCTGGTTCTGGGCCAATGCCTGGATAAATACTAGTGGATCAAATCGACAGAATGCCTGTCCCCCAGAGAGCTGATAGCCGAAGAAGTGTAGAGTCCAGGGACAATGAATAGACACCGGTCACTAAGTGTTATAGGTACCATGGAATTTTAATAATCACCAAGGATAACGAGGGGAGGTGAGAGACACTATGTCTGTGGAAGGTCAACTATTAAATGGGAATCAGCCACATAAAGGTGAACACCGGGGAAAAGAGAATTGTTGTCTAATGTACGTGCATTAAGTTGATCCAAGAACTATTCCCTGACTCCTTGTAGGCTCCAGACATTTGTTTACAGCGTGGTTTAAGCCTACATTCTGTAGGGCAGAGAGGTCATTCCACCAGTAATAACAGGGGTAGTAACATCCAACACCTACTGAGCATTTACTGTGTGCCAGGAACTCTCAAGTCACTTAGCCCTTTGCTAATGCGCATACACAGGCATTTTAGGTGGGATCTGAGGCACACAACATGGATTAACACTGGCGCAAATAAACAGAATGATGTGCGCCATGTGGGAATCTCCCGGGCCGATTGTCAGACTTGCGTCCCTGTTGCTGACAGCTCCACAGCGCAGCACTTAACCGCTGCCCCACCAGGGAGGCCCCGCGACTAACTTTCTGTGCCCGGTAATCTAGGAACATTTGTAAATATCAAAAGATATGCTTTTCCCCTTTTTCAGTATTTCTCTAACAAACGATCACTTGTTCCGGAGCACTGGAAAACTCAGGGCAATCACTCTCCTTTTCAACCTGGAATGGCTCAGAACCACTGAGGTTCAAAACATATTTTAATGATTGAGTCAGCATCACCTGCTTTTATGTAATGAATAATTTATTATTAATATGCAAGCCAGAAGGAAAAAGGCCAATACCGGATGGTGTTAATCACATGTGGAAAACAAGAGAAACAAAGCAAACGGTCAGACAAAACCAAACTAAAAAGAAACGCTATAAATCTGCCTATAAATTGAGAATACCAGATGGAGGGGGGGAGCTGGAGAAGAAAGGGGGGGAAGTATCCCAGTGGTCTGTGGTGGAGGACTAAGGGTGCCTTGGTGGAGGGGTACGGCGGTGACATGCAAGGTGAGGGCCTAGCCCTCTGAATGTCATACACTGTTGTGCACAAATGTTACCTCAAAAAAAAAAAAAAAACAATAAACCTAGAAACAAAAGCATTTAAGAATCTATCGGCAAGACTTTAACAAAAATCCTACATCAAATCATATGACTCCAGTCACCCAAGGTAACTACCACCTGAGATCCTGAATTGATTATTCCTCTGCTTTTCTTCTTATACAGATTTATTGCACCTATGCACATTTTCATTGAAAGTTTACTGTTCCTTCTTATTCTTATTCTTCTTATTCTTATTCTAGTATTTATCCAGAATAAGAATTCTTATTCTTATGAAACAGTTTACTGTTTTCATAAAAAAAAGACACCAGAGTGATGGTAACTTATGGGACTCTTTTCACTTATTTTTCCAAGGCTTATTTGCGTTGTCGTGCGCCACAGCCGCTCACTGGCTTTGACTCACACAGAGGTACAGCTACTCACCGACGTCACCGGTGACGGGCGTTTGGGTTGCCTGCGGTGTTTGCTGTTGGTGCTGCTGTGATGACTCACGCCCCCACTTTACTCACACGTGCGTGTCTGCTCCATGTGGGCGACTCGCTTTCTTTTTTTACAAGTTAGGTGTTTTTTTTTAAGATTTATTTATTTATGCATACAAACTGGGGTACAGGCCAGAGGTGTGGGGTGGCGCGAGGGTTCACCAGAGACAGAGTGGGGAGCAGCACAGGCAGATAGATGGAAACACACTGCTGAGGCGAGCAGCGGGCAGGCAGGAAATGTCTGCTGCGCCATGTGGGAATCTCCCGGGCCGGTTGTCAGGCTTGCGTCCCTGCTGTCGACAGCTCCACAGCGCAGCGCTTAACCGCTGCCCCACCAGGGAGACCCCACGACTAACTTTCTGTGCCCGGTAATCTGGGAACATTCAACCCTATAAGGTCAAGTTCCCTAGAGCCCTCCTCTTACATTCACACCCACATGGACAAAAGGTCCTGTGAATCCACATGAAGAACAGGCTCATACTTTTCAGGCTTATATTTCTGCCAATGCGAAAGGCATAAAATGGTAGTAAGTGTGGGCTTAAGCGGCATCCCCATGTGACCAGGCACTCGGGGCAGTTCTTTATGTGTTTCCAGCTCCGGGTATTTACTCTGTGAAACTTTTATCCACAACCACATCAATGGATTTCTCTGGCCTTCTCATTAACTATTTTTCAATATGCTTTTATTCCAAAGCTCGGTGGGTTATACCTACTAAAAAGAACTTCTCCAATTTGTAACTTGTCTTTTTACTATTAAGCAATCTTAACATCATCTTTTTAGGTAGTCAAATTTATCTCTTTTCTAGTTCTGCCTTGTGGTGGCACACTGAAGACATCTTTCCTTATCCCAAGTTTATAATAGTTTCTAATACAAATTTGAACATTCTGGCTTAGACAAGAAAAGTTTTCCATCTACTCAGCGCTGACTTGTTTTTCAAATGGCCTGAGGTACAGGCCCATTTTTATCTGTTTCCAAATGTAATTTCCCCCTGCTCACTTTGCTGCACAGAAGCCTCGCTCCACTTAGCAGTTTCCATGTGACTCTGCTTCTGCGTCACCCTGACATGTTAGGTGAAAGATCTCTCCTTACTCAGCGCTGGTTTTGGTGTTTCTTTAAAGATTTATTTATTTATGCATACCAGAGCTGGGGTGTGGGCCAGAGGTGAAGGGGAGGGAGAGAGGACTCACCAGAGACAGAGTAGGGAGCCGAACAGAGGGATCCACTAAATTACACTGCTGACGGGAGCAACAGGTGAGGCAGGAGAGGTCAGCTGTGCCATGTGGGAATCTCCCTGGCTGGGGATCGAACTAGTGCTGCGGTGGCTGTGGATAGTTTCATAGTGCTGAGACTTAACCCCTTATGCCACCAGGGAGGACCCCCCGGGGCCAGTTTTAAGACAACAGTCTCCTAAGCCCTCAGAACCAGAAGGGCACTAGCCCCACTCTGCCTCTCCTTCAACCAGTGTCAGGATTGTATAATTTCTTTTCCATTGCATGTTTGGCATGAGAACAGACACACCAAGTAGCCCTAGATTCCCAAAGATAAACATACAAGCTCCTTAAATCATATATTCGGTTCTGAGATGGTATTTCAAACTTGCAGTACGCTGTACAGGTGACAGACATCCCCTTTAAGTTTAATTAAAGGGAAAAAAACATTAAGGAAACATTTTGCCTTCTACCGTTCACAAAACAGATGAAGCTGTTTTTGTTTTCTAAGACTTTTTTTTTTTTTCCCATTTCTATGATTCACTTAGACTCACCGCCTGGCAGACACTGGCATTTCGGGTTTGGGTTATTCCTCCAACAAAGACCACACAGGTCAGGAGAATATGAAAGCACAAGTTCACAAGCATGTGCCAGCCCTTGACACTGATTCGAATCAAACTGTTAAGAGAAAAGGGAAAATATTAATATCCAGGCTGATACACTGGAAGCAGGTCACCAGGAAACTGCTCTACAAGTTAACAATTTCAACGGCAAAGAGACCAAATTTAAATGTTTGATGTTTAAACATTTTGTTTAAAAAGCACCCACTCTCAGACACTCAGACAATTTGAGGAATTACTGAACGCAATCTTTCTTAACATTTAACTTCACACACTAAAAAGACAAGTCACTTACGGAACTGCACCCACTAAAGGCTAAATGAACCCCCCATAGTAATAAAGGGGGGCATCTACTAGTGATGACAGCTGGGATATTTGTTTGCCTCCTCAGAGTTCTGCAAAGCGCCAAGTTCCCTGACCTGCCAGGAAACGCGGTCTGAAGCCCAGTGCCTTTCTCCCTGGCCTCTCATAATGAAATGCTCAAGTCTTTCTTTTTTTCCTTTTTTTTACATCAAAATCTCCTTTTGTTTCTTAACAAAATGTCAAGAAATGTCATATCTGTCCAGCTTAAAGAGGAAAATACATTCTAGCAAAACCTCTTGTAACGTGAATTTGTGCTTAGGAAGTAACAGGCAAATAATTCTTGCAAAAACTACTGTCAAGTGAGTTTCTGCTTAGCAAATCCTTTCAGTTCATTACTTCTTACTAAGAAAGTGCCTTTAGCTTCGCCTCCAATTAGCAAAAACCATACCCCACACTTAAATTTAAGCCCAACCTTCTCTAAAATGCCATCTATAAAATAAAGGCTGTCACAAAAGGCAAAAAGCCAGAAACAGCAGCACTGGTTCTAGAAGACATCTCTTCAGGAGTCTTCCCTCTCTCCCTGTTACTCCCCTGTCCCTGCCCAAGCCTCCAACACATACTAGTGTATTGGTTCCTAAATCCAGTCTCAGCAAACCAACTGGATGCTGTAAAAAGAGCTCCTGGCTGTCTCATGCACTATAATTATTAATGTCCTGAATTGCACGAGAAGAAAACGTGTCTGCATTCTACAGTGATCATTCTTACTTTGAACGGAGAGGATGGCATCAAACTCAGTTTTACCCTAATTAACATGAAAGAAGCTCCACCAAGGGCGAGTGCACAGGTCTGGGTGGGCCACGTCTTCCTTCTTACCTGTGATGGTACGCGTAGCTGACGATGACCGCAAGGAGGCTTAAGAGCAGAATGATGGCTGTTGTGTAGACCACGGGGTGCAGGAGGCTGGCCGCCTGCGTGTACAGCTCAGAGCCCGTCAAGTCCTGGGAGAAGAAAGAAAGCATCTCTCAGGTGCTCTTCTTTGGATACAGGACCCCTGAGATTTTTCTCCAGTGATTTAAACACACTGATTAAAGAAACATTGTCCTGCCAAGTCCTCCCGGTACCCACAGATTAATGTTTCAGGCTACTTCCCTCATGCGTTACTGCACCATCTTAACTTTCACTGCATCAACTATTCAGAGTGTCTGTGCGTGTGTGCGCGCGTGTGCATATTATACATCTCCATACACACTCCTGATGCCGCACTAGACCGACTGCTTTTTAAGTCTCAATATTGACTTTCCTATGAGGGACATGGAGAGCAAACAGCATTCCACTTACGGGTAATTTAGAAGGAAGGGCAATCACAGAATTTTCGCTTTTTAAAGCCCTTTTATTCCTCTCATCATGCTGTATAGTCACCAGCCGGTAAGACAGCAAAGCCAAAATAATATGTCTTCAACTACCCCTAGCCGAGAGTCAAGTTCAACAAACACAGTGGATCCAGAAGGGTGCTTGGCACTGGGGACAATGGTGAGGCGTGAGGTCTGCCCTTGAGAAGCTGAATGTCACCGAGGAGACGGATGCACAGTCAGACCCCAACCTCAACCACGTGTGATGAAGCGGAGGGCGGTGTGGCTGTGGGAGCAAAGGGCGTGAAACTCTGAAGTGCCAAGAGTGATCATTACGCAGTGTGCACCATAATCTAGGCGCTGTTGCAGCACTTCACAGGGACGAACCTGCGAGTGAGGGGTGTTATTAGTCCATTTGAAAGCATCAAGACCTGAGGCTCAAAGAGAACTATATTATTAGTCCCATTTTAAAGCTCTGCAAACTGCACTAAGGCCTAGATCCAAAGGAGCGAGGTTGTTGAGCCTGCTGGTGAACATAGAGCGTCCCTGACATGAACACAGTACACGGGCTCCTGCCTTATAAAGAGCCTTATAAAGCAGGCTGGAGAGACCCTCCATCCTGGACACCGACACCAGCCTGAGGATTGGGGTGCAGGGGCAGAGCTGCAGATTCACCAGACTCATCATTTAAGTTTCTTTCTAAACAGACTGTAAAGTTATGGGCGACAGCTGGATGCGGGAAGTGCGGGCGCATGGGTCTCAAACAGGATATTCACGAGTCAGGAGCTCGTTGCGTCGGGAGCAACCCCACACTGATGACACGGGAGTCTGGAGCAGGCTACGGAATGCAGGATGCTGCTCAATGGGCGGGATCCCGGTCCTTTTATTGATAAAATAATCACATCATCAGTTGTAGGGGGAAGAGAAGATAAAGAGAAAAGGGGAAGAGCAAAAGGTGTATCCTTTTATCTATAGCATTAGGGCGTGTGGGTCTGCTCTCCAGGAATTTCTTCTCTGCTTGATGACTCAGTATTATAATTGAGGTCAAGCATTAGATCCCCCAGCCGAGGTTTCAATCTTATCAATAAGGTGTTCCATTGATCAGCTTCTGGGGTCCTTTGTCATACATCATCGGTCCTCAGTTCTCCCCAGGAGTTCCCGGTCATACCCTTCTCTTGATGGATGCCCTTCCCAAAGTGATCTGCTTTAGGGTTGGGCACCTACAGCTGATTGACCGGGCAGTTCTGACCTTGGGTAGGAATGCAGAGTTACAGATAACTAAATGGTGGCCAGTTAAGCCGTTTAGGATTAGCAGACCCACAGGAGCTGAACCCAGAAGCTGGGGGCAAACAGGAGGGGAGTAGATGACACAGACAAGAAGCCTTAAGATGTCCCAACAGAGCAGGGACAGGGACAGATCCTCCCCTAGAAGAATCCCAAGCTGACAACACACAGGTCCCACGGAAACACCTCCACTAGCCCCTCGCCTCCACGGATGAGGGCCACGGCAGTGGGCAGAGTAGAGTAAATGGGAAGAGGGAGAGAGAACACGGGAAACTGAGGGCCAGCCTGCCTGTTCCCCGAAGTGGAGGAGTCCGGAGCCCGTAGTTCGCCTACTGTGTGACACCGTTGACTGGACACCCTCACAGCCAGTTCCTCTGCTAAGAACGAGACATTCAAGGCAGCATGGAACAGGGCCCATCCCTGGAGGGCTGACAGTTCACCAATGAAGTACCCAGGGAAAGACAAGGAGAAGCCATCACCGCACACTGGGAACAGCCCCGTTGTGAGACGCCCACAACAGGAGGCACCTGCCTTCTGCCCAAATGCAGAACATCACTGGGAAAACAAAAAGATGGGGCGATGAGAACCGGTTAAATACTCATAAGAACAGATATCTCATGCCTCAATTTCTGCAAAAAGCTACCATTCCAGGGCAGAATATTTGAGGATAAACTTTCAATACCTGGGATTTAGATTTAGACTTTCCGTGCATCACCTGCTCTCGATTTCTCAGCAAATGCAGGGAACACAGTGCTAGTTCCCTGCTAGCTCTGTGAAGTGGGGTGCTGATCTCACTACCCGGCGGACACCCCACCATTACCTGCAGGGGTGCATAAGGACCAGGAGGAAGATGTGTCAGAGTCCTCCAGGGAATATGGTAGAGAGACAGAAAACAAGGGTAACTGGATGTTAGCCAGTAAAATGTATTACCTAACAAAACATCAAAGAGCCAACCCAGTTCTCAAAACGCAATGTCTGTCATATTTAAGTCTCAAAGACATCAGTAGCTCACAAACGTCAAATGAAAGGGACATCCTATGAGAAAGAAATGGGCTCTTAAAATTCCAAGCCGTGACTTGAAAAGGCACAAGGGCACAGCCAAGGCCAGGCTGGACCAGGCGGGCTTCCACACGCTGGGATTCTGTGGCTGGCCCAACACACAGCCCTGCCAAGTGAGACAGAGCCCTTCTGGGAAAGTGACATGGAGGGAGAGGCGTGAAGGGCCCGAGAGCAAATATTTCATGCTTTGCAAGCCAAGAAGCAAAGGGAGGCTCTTCCGCAGGTACTTATTACCCACTTAAAATATAACCAGTAAAATATTTAAAACCATGCTTAGCTTTCCAGCTTTGGGAACAGACAAGGAAACAAACCAGAGCTGATGAGATAGGGCCCATGGATCAAATGTTTGCCAGGGCGTGAGGACTCTTGGGAGAAAGGAAATAAATCCAGATAAGAAAACCTAACTTCATGGCAAAATACAAGCAAATATAAGACTACTTAAGACAAACAGGAAGACTAGGACAGTAAAGAAAAAGAAGTTAAGAGGTCCAAAATAAGAGCAGTAAAGTAGAAATCTGAATTGAAGTTATTTCCAATTATACTGATAAAAGTTCTTATCAAAGAGAGTTATTTCTTTTTTTTCTTTTCTTTTTTTTTTGTATCTATAAGAGATGATGGGTGTTACTAAGCTTACTGTGGTAATCAGTTCACAATATATGCAAGTCAGATCAGTATGTGCTATTCAATTCTAGCTTTAAAAGCACAAAAGAGGGCCTCCCTGGTGGCGTAGCGGTTAAGCGCTGTGCTGTGGAGCTGTAGGCAGCAGCGAGGCGAGTTCGACACCCAGCGGGGGAGATTCCCACATGGCGCAGCAGACCTCTCCTGCCTGCCCGCTGCTCCCCTCAGCAGTGTGTTTCCATTGATCTGCCTGCTCTGCACCCCACTCTGTCTCTGGTGAACCCTCTCGCTGCCCCATGCCTCCTGCCTGTACCCTCAGCTTACATGCATAAATAAATCTTAAAAAAATAAATAAAAAACACAAAAGAGAACTAAAAGTCAAAATGGAAAAAAATGGGCAAGACTTAAGCCAAAACCTCAAAAAAGGGGATGCCCAAATAGCCAGTAAGAAAGTGAGAAGGTGGATCGACACCACTGGTGAGAAACAACAGCAAATTCACACCAGAACCAAACAGCATAATGCCGCCCCCATGGAGGCTGAGGACTCGCCACCACACCTGCCAGGGTGGGGAGCACCTAAAATGGTCCTCTCTTTATTCAGGGTTTTATTTTCCTGCTATCCTCACTCCTATGGATATTTCTGCCCAAATTGGTTATTTCTGGTCATATGATTCCAACAAACCTAATTTCTGCTTAACTTTTTTTCTCTGGATCTCAGTGAGCTCCGTATGCTGTGACTGGTTAAAATGGGTAGAAAGTGAACCAAATTATGGTACCTGTTAGATATTTGCAAACAAATATATTCTTGGTCTTGTTTAAACAAAAAGTTCTTTAAAACCAGATCAGGAAAAGTTTTAAGAGCTAACTGCCAAAATAGGAATTTAGACTTGCTTTATAAAACCACAGACTTAGATGGTTTTCAAGAAAACGAGTTACCTATTATTAATATCTATTATTCAAAGATTTGCCAAAAAAAAGTTGACTTGCAATTTTTAAAAAATATTTCTTCACAGATATAACCTTAAGAATAGGTATTGGTCTATTAACTTTGCCTTTACATTTAATTAGCAACTGTAAAATCCTGTGTGTTAATGTGATTTTAATTTTGACTTTAATTCAGTCAGGTACACTTACTACCACTAGGTGGCACAATTATATTTAAGAAAAGTCAAGTCTATTCTTAGAAAACAGAAAAATCACAGCACTGTATTTTAACTTGAAAGAACTATATAGTGCATTTTTTACAAGATTAAAAATATGAAGATAAAAAATAGTTTATTTCTTTTAGAAAAAAATATTACACTAATATAAGTATAGGGGAACAGCTGAGAAGTTAAAAAATAAATGTTTTAGAATATTAAATAAAAATAAAAGTTTCACATGGTACAGTACTATGTCATTAACATTTGAGTTTATAGTGTCTTTTGTGTAAGTGTTGTGCTTCATTTATTTTGCCCATATTTTTCTAGTTAACTATTACAAATATTTCACACAATACCACACACATCTCTATTATTTCTACATTAATACTTCAATTTCAGGTTATTTCATGATCAAAACCTAAGTGAGACAATACTTCAAACTGAAAGAGAAAATGATTAAGACCCCTTGCTTTAATCTGAAAGGTAACTGCAAAACAATAAGATGTGTACTTATAGAAACCAGATTGAGAGCTACAGAAAACACCTTCTACCTGGAAAGAGAATCCTAAACTATCAGCACTAACTTTAAATTCAAGAGGATAAATGACACATAAAACAGCTGGGCCTAAGGAGTGTGTCAGGGGTCCATACAACACGTATTCAGGGCAGTCACTGAAAACAACACCCCTTTATAGAACCCATTTACTCTACTTGTCTGCCTGCCTTCTAAGGTGAAATATACTAAGTTGAGGATCAGAGAGACAACCAAAAACAGTTGAGGAAAATCTATTCTAATTCAAGCTTACTTCAAGATCCTTTTGAGCAATAAATGCTCTTTTAAGAAAAATAAAATAATTCACAAAGACTAAAATAGGTCTTATTTCAAGAATATTTACTATTTCAACACAATATTGTCTAAGTAACAAATTCATAAATGGTGGGAGAAATAAAAACATAGGTGTACTCTCACCCAAGGGAGGTTCAAACCCCCTAGGAAATGTCTTTCAGATTCATGAGCAATTGTTCCTATCACTCTAAATGTGTGTATACATACTATGGAATATTAGTATAATAATTATGAAATAAAAACTTTCATGGTCAATTTCATAATTATTTGATTCACTCAAATGTCTCATTATAGGTTCCCCTGCTATCAAAAGTAGATTGTCCCTATTTGGGATGATCTGGTAGATTATTTTGGGGGTCTGCAAATGCTGAAAAATATTTCCATGTAATAAACAATAACAGCACTCTCAAACCCCCAAAATAACCTGCCAAGCCATACCCGATAGGAATGTTCTATTTTCAGAGAGCAAGTGAAATCTGTAATAAAAGATCTGTTCTTTGGTAAAGAACTAGTTATTTTACCGATGATTAACAGGTAAAAACAATGATAAATAACAGAAAACATGAGCTTGATCAGCATTAAAATTGAAAAGGCATTATTTGTCTCAATACTGTCAGCTGCAGTTGACTAGACTGAAATTATCATCATTACTCTAAATTCAAAAGGAGTCTGAAAATTATGATATGCGGTGGAAAGGGGAAGTTTGTGGCAGGCAGGAAAATCCTCACTATTTCACTGTCTCTTTGTGCAAATGAATCTCTTTCTGGGCTGACTGTTGAACGGTATGTCCCCAAGATGTCTACAAATTACCAGAAGGTTAAAGTTTAGTTGAACTGATTAACTTTTCAAGTTGAATGCAGCAGCTCTCCTGCCTTCCTGGGACTATGCAGGTAGGTGCCTCTCTTTCTTTCTCCTTTTCCTAAGAAACCTGTCCTTTCAAAATGTAAAAAAAAAAAAAAAAGTCGAATACAAATTCTTAAAACCAGATTCAATCCTAAACATTTCACAACTCAATTATTTCATAAGTCAATTTCGTCTGAAAGCCAGATTCAAGGCCTCCCTGGTGGCGCAGCAGTTAAGCACTGCGCTGTGGAGCTGTTGGCAGCAGCGACCAGAGTTCAAAGCCTGGCCAGGGAGATTCCCACATGCCACAGCAGACCTCTCCTGCCTCTCCCACTGCTCCCCTCAGCAGTGTATTTCTGTCCATCTGCCTGTTCTGCTCCCCACTCTGTCTCTGGTGAATCCTCTCACGCTCCCCACACCTCTGGCCTGTACCCCAGCTTGTATGCATAAATAAATAAATCTTTCAAAAAAAAAAAAAAAAGAAAGCCAGATTCACACCTAACATCACCTCTCACAAAATTAAAAGGAATAGTTTATGTCAAAAGTTTAAAAAACAACAAAAAAACCTCATTTGAGCCTAACTTGGCATAGGGAAAAGAGGAGAACACTCAGTGTCTATGCATCAATTAACAACGGCCATACCATTAAAAGCGCATAGTTACTGAGGGAGTAGCACTGAATGGCGGTGATGTTGGCATCCGAGTAGAGGATATGGCACCCGTCTGACTTCCAGCCTCCTTGTCCGTTCAGCAAATCGAAATCCCACTGGGCGGCCACACCATCTGCTCCGTGCGCGATGCGACGCAGCGTCACGTTAACTGGGATGTGGCGGGTGTCCACATTCACACCATCTGGAGAGAATGGGAAATAAAGAGATTCCAGAAACAAACTTCATAAGCAATTAAACGTCCACGTATACACTAATGGATGCTCCGGAATGATCTTTTTTCACTAGTGACTCATTACAACGCGAAGGAACAAAAACAAGCATTTTCAGGCGCAGCGGAGTCTAGTGAGTGCTGGGGGCTCTGGGACCATGGGGGGCGCACCGATCTTGGCGAGGATCACGGGCGTGACCACCGTGCGCCGTTTCCCGTCATCAGCCAGGTGCGTGGAATTCCCGGTGGCGGGAAACAGCTTTCCGTTGCGGAAGGCGATGAGCTGAAGTTTGTAGACAGAGTCGTCCGTGGGCCTGACCTCTCTTTTTTGCTTGGGTGAGAAAAGGGAAGGAGGAAGCTGAATGGAAGCCTCCACAATGGTATTCTGAAAATAGAGTTAAAACACAAAAACAGAGAAGAGACAGGTGCCATGTTAGCATGCAGAAACCAGGTTTCCCGGAGTTGTGTTCTTTAATCAGATGCTGAATTCATTTCTTAAATATACATGCAAAATTTACCAGTTAAAACAAATTATCTGTTAATTGGTAGGTCTGAACAATACATAATAGCCGAGAACAAAGCAGCATAAAATCAAAAGATATGCAGATTTGATTGCAGAGACTTAAAGAAATAAACAAGGAACTCTTACAAATGACAAAGTGAATTTTCCCTATTGATGAGGCAGCAAGCTTTAAAACAAATCAGGGAAATCAGTGATCTCTCTCTCTGTCAACTTGGCAATAGCATGTGGAGTAAATAAGCACAACTATAACCTGTCATTAATGCGAGCCTAATTAATTTGGGCTTATGGAACTTTAAGGTGATTTATGATGGAATCAAACTACAAAAGAAAAACATAACAGAAGCTGAAATTCAGCAAATTCTTATTTTACTGAAGTTTCCCTGAGACTAAAAACACAGTAAAAAATAGGAATGAAAAATGCTGAAGGATCAGGTTTTTACAGACATTAGAAATGTTTTAATTATGAAAGACTCCTTTCAATTAAAAAAAAAAATCTACACAACAAGAGGCAAGCAATTAACTATCTTTTAAAAAACCCTTATTTTAAGAACTTATCAAAGTATTTCTCCTGGCACCAACCTCTCCTCCTCCAATGAGATATTCACACTGCCCACAGAATTTCCTCTTAAGAATCAAAGTTGCCCCTATTCTTTCGGTTCAAATAACACTTTGGTTCTCTGATGATCAGAGAATCCTGGCCCCAGACCCTAAGTATGCCCTGTCATTTGACTAAGAAGTATGCCATGAGTTCACCTTCTAACATCCCCTGTATTACAATCTATTACCCAGAAATAGTGCATTTATCAATAGATTTTTTTTTAATTTCCAAAGTATTTATTTGGGAAACATTCAAGCATTAAGCAAAAAGCATTTTTTTTTTAAATGCAATTATCACCAAAATAAATAGCAAGTAGCTAATGATTGTTTCCTGGTAATATATTAATAAGACAAACTGTTGCCTAGAAATATTTTCTGCCATAACCAGATCAATTTGTATATAAGAAGTTGCTATGTCTGGTCCCATAGTATAAAATTAAAACTAAACCTTGTATAATATAGAAGTTCTATTTACTTTTTATTATTGGAAGTACCACTGGTTTACATCCTTGTTAGTGTTTTGACAGTACATAGTCACCACCAGGCAGTCACCATTGTGCATCCACCACCCACAGTCCCACCATCGTCTATCATCATAGTCCATGGTGCTCTCTCCTCCCTGTTTTCACCTGTCCTCCTCCCCCACTGGATGCCTCTGTCCCAAGGTCAGCTTTCAAGGGCTGGTTTTCAAGTTAGTCTTTGACCCTTCGGTTTCTCAGTATTCCACACATAAGTGACATAGTCCAGTATTTATCTTTCTCCTTCTGGCTTATTTCTGAATTTACCATTTTTGAGATCTTTTATGTGGGTATGTCTAAATGAAGGGCTCCACTACTCTTTAGTGTGGCAAACTCTTGAACTGGTCTGATTTGATTTTGGGCAAGATATTTCCAATGGCAAAATAAAAGAGGATTGAGAATGAGAATAGCTAAGAAGCATGCAAAAAAGACTACACAGTCTTTAAAGAAGGCAATTCTTGGATGCTTAATTCGGTAGCAGTCTGCACACATCTCCACGAGAGCTAACATCTGCAGAGGCACAGGGGAGCTACAGTGTATTTTCTAACAGTTTCAGAAGAATTTTTGAGTATAGAAAATATCATTTTGGGGCCTCCCTGGTGGGGCAGCGGTTAAGCGCTGCGCTGTGGAGCTGTCGGCAGCAGCAACACGAGTTTGACGCCCAGCCAGGGAGATTCCCACATGGTGCAGCAGACCTCCCCTGCCTTGCCCGCTGCTCCCCTCAGCAGTGTATTTCCGTCAATCTGCCTGTGCTGCTCTCCACTCTGTCTCTGGTGAACTCTCTCGCTGCCCCACACCTCTGGCCTGTACCCCAGCCTGTATGCATAAATAAATAAATCTTAAAAAAAAAAAAAAGAAAATATCATTTTGACCCCCTTTTTTAACAAACTTCCTGGCACTTTGTATTTGACAAAAATAGCACACTACTTAAGAAATTAATGAAAGGCTCTACAGTGTGTTTATGGGGGAAAAAAATGTTCTATTAAAGCAAGTAATTAAGTTTAGAGTTAGTTTTCAACTGCTATGCTTAAAACAATGTTAGGACAGAACAGACACCCACAACTATCTGCTGAAAATATCTTGGAAGTCTGAATACTGACAGTTTGACTAGTACTATTAAATGGAAGATGCCAAGAAAATATTTAGTAGAAACAGGGTTTCTACTTTTCTCACAAATATATCCTAATGAGGAAACAAAATGTTATGAATTCATTTGTTCTCTAGCAAATTTCTATTAGATACAGAAATTTTTCTTAAGTATATAATGAGGCATGCAAAAAAGAAAAAAACCCACAACAATAGTTAATAGTCAATTAAAAGGTCAAACGCCTGATAAAGTGTAACATATATTGCACATTTACTAAAACTTAAGTACTATAAAATTCACAAGATAATTCCTCTGTGTATGCAACATGAACCAAAAATAAAGTATAAATCTCTCAGAAATCATTACTTATGAGAAATTAAAATGATTTAAAAAGGAAGTCATATCTAATCTAAATGAAAATTGAAGAAAATAACATCTGTGATTTCTAGGAGTCAAAAAAGGTCTTTGATGCAAGTTTAATCTTGTAAACCAAGCAAACAACAACAAATAAATAACTCAGCTGCATAGCAGAACACTAACAGATGAGAGCTACACAGTCAAAGCTGGCAAAAACTTATGACTTGCAAAATATCCTCAGAGTCCAATAAACAGTATTACTCAATAATACTTATAGCTTCTCTGGGTGGAGAAAGGGAGTGACCCACGGGTTCTAGAAAGCAAACAACTACTATATCAATAATATTTAGATTTTTACAGTTAGAAGTAAAGTTATTTAATTGCTTTAAAAGAAGTGTTGATCATTTGCTCAGGAAAGGTTATAAATCTAATTTTAAAAACATCACTGAGGAATACTTCTTTAATTTATTACATTTATCATGATTATATCTGTTTGCTACTTGGCCTTAGGACGGAACACAAAGTTTAAAATTTCACTTAACCATATATTTAATTTTTAAGTGTATAGATTATAGCAATGGAAATAGATAGAAACCACAAAGTCAAGCTAATAAATTAGAAAATCTCTCTTAAAGTCCTTTGCGACATGCGCATGTTTGATTTCCAATATTTACTTTTGCAGATCACACCCCACCCATGGGGAGGAGAGCAGGGCTCAGAATCAAGGACAAGGAATCAGGCTCAGCTTCATCCCTTGGAAGCTGCTGTACTGTGCAGTTCTGTCTACACTGAAGTCTCATCAGTCACGTGTTGTCAGTATTCTCTTAACAAATGTTTCTGAGGACCAATGGGATCATGGAATCACAAAGGTTACAGATCTACGGGTGGATTTTTTTTAATTATTATTTGCAGCTGTTGTCTGGAGACTAGGGAGAGAACAAACATCTTAAAGCAACTGACTTGCCAAAAAAATCATCTAGAACCTTGGACTCACTTTAACGTCTGCAGTTCAGTTTTGGTATTAATTTTAATACCAAGTATGACCACACATGAAGTGACTGTTACTAAAGAGCTGTTACTTGACTTGCTAAGTTCACGTATTTGTCGCTATTTGCAATGACATTAGACTAAGAAGAAAATGCGAAATACCATGAGGGACCTTAAAGCAAAGGCTTCTACTACATTTCAACATCTTTTAAAACAATCTGGTCTCTGCTACTGTGCAATTAAAATTTTCTGAAATCCTAATTTTGTTTTGGAGTACAGAATTCTAACACTAAAATTGGAATGAGTCCAAGAGCACATGATTTAAAACAATAAAATACTAATTTATTAAGTTTTCTTGACTATCTTCTCAATTTTAAGCAGATAGATGTTAGGATACATCCTAATTATTTCTTGTATGCAATTAGTTATTAACTGTCTACCACCTTTTGATTATCTCGCTGAAGAAGATTAACAGGGATTTATGCTTGATTTTGGAATTAATTTTTTACCGTCTTTGCTAATTAAGTTTGGCCATTAATTTTTAATCAACAACATTCCTGGGGTGTCTTGTGACTCTGCAGCGTCCAGAGACATACGATGAAATAAGGCATGATCCCTGTCCTCGAAAGTCGTAACCCAACAAGGGAGAGACAGTAATTATCTAAAACAATAATCTAAACAATAGACTAAAACAATAGACACTAAAACAATAATCACAAGAGCTAACATTTAAGCTCCATTTCAAATGACGACATATTTGCATCATTTAATTCTCTCAGTAATTTTTAAGATTAGTAACCATTCCACGATTCTTCTGTAACAAAAAGCATCTGACATTCAGAGAGGTTAAGGTACTTGCTTAAGTTTGCACAGCTTTTAAGTGGGGGAGCAGAACATGAGCCCAAGCAGTCTGGTGGTGGCAGAGAAATCACATGCTTATGACTATGGGAACTACCATATTCCTTGGCCTCTCATTATATCTCAACTCACCATCAGGTTATATCAGACACTAATTATTCTAGAAGATGAACAAACCACTGTGGGATGACCTGACAATGATAAATTCTGTCTGAAGAAAAGCAGGTGTCATCTGAATGGAGGAAGGTGGCAAGGATTTCCCAAGCAGGGATGGTGTGAAGGGCACAAAGGAGGACAGATGTGAAGCCATTTACGACATGTCTGGAAAACCAAAAGTACTTCAGCTGTGCTAGCCGTCTGAGATGTGGCAATACAGGATGCAAAGAGGAATAACTAACTAGTAAGTTCCAGTCAAGACTACTTTGCTAAATCAGTTCTTTGTGGCTACATTACGAATGAATTCAAAACACCAATAATGCCAAAACTCTTAGTAGCTAACAAAAAACATATGCCGACATCTGAATTGTGGGACCAACAATGAATGGAAGGAAGCATTTGGTTGAAGAAAATCAGATCGGCTGCTTTAAGAGTCAAATGACAGGCAATTCAATCTCCAACTGACCGATGAATGAGGCTGGCACTGGAATTCAGCCACCCCTCAAGCAAACCTCAGTCCCTGGAGGAAGAGAGAAGCACACTGGCAACTTTAGAGTCATGAGCAGAGCATTCTGTGTAAGGTAAGGAGGAGAATACCCATGATGAGGTCTGAATGCATGGGATGAGGTTACGATGTCCTGAAGGTGATGTTCCTGCTGGGTGTTAGCACAGGAGTAATGAGCTGAGGAAGGAGAGAATAGGGGATTCTTGAAGAATTAGTATGAGCCTGGCTTAAGACTGCCTAGTGGCTTGGAAAGGAACCAAAGGAAGTTGGCTATTTGTGGACAAAAGGGAGAAGAAATCAGAAGAGATGTGGAGCACAGAAGCAGACAAATGCCAACGAGGAAGCTACCAGACAGCCTCCAGAGAGGCACGCAGCATTTACCAGGGGGGCTGAAAATTCAATTTCCAGGTTGGACAGGTCAAGGGGTAACATCGGCAATTTTTTTTTTTTTTAAATAGCTGCAGTCACATGGGCTTACAGCACTGCATGTTACCTGGGGCACAGGCTCCAGTTCCTGAGACATGAATCACCACACCCACCCGACAACAGAGCACCCAGACCCTCCACCAAAGACAAATGGGGCCTCCACCTTTGTTCCCGCCTCCACCCCCGCTTCTAGCAGCAGCCTTTCGGCAGTCAGACTTTGCTTTAGTTTATTCTGACAGGTAATGCTGGCAATTATAGCAACCCAAAATGACAGAAGCAAAATCCACACAGCCTCTCAGAGGGGAAGGCTCCTGGAGGCCCTATGCTCTGTAGCCCTTCAGCGGACGAGGGTGCACAGTCTGGGGGTGTCCCCTATCAAGGAGGTACTCAGGACAGGAGCTGAAGATGCACTCGGGGTGGGGGAACAGCTACTTGTAAAGAATCTGGGGAGTATTTTGGTGCCTACTAACTGGCTCGGGGTGTGACACGGCCACGCTCAGACAGTCGGGGTACATGAGAAAGGGGTTTTGGAGGAAGAGACTGGAGACACAGGGGCTGAGGAGATCACAGTGGCTTAGACAACAAAGACTGGCTCTGTGATGTAGTAAAGAGAACGACAGAGATTCAAGGAAACAGCGGACAGAAGCAACTCAAGGCTCCTTTTCACAATAAAGGGACGGCATTTTTATGGGTCTTCTTTCATATGCTGGCACACTGTTCAATGTGCAGGTTGTCTAATGAGAATATTCAAAGCAATAAGAAAAAAAGGAAGGCATAAGCAAACAGAGTAAAAATCACTGTTATAAAGTTTAAATATAAAGAAAGTTCTCTATTAAAATACTAAGACATTTGGCGCGGTGCATATTAAAAATGTTCATGAGGAGCCTCCCTGGTGGCGCAAAGGGTTAAGTCTCGGCACTATGAAGCGATCCAGAGCCACTGCAGCACGAGTTCGATCCCCAGCCAGAGAGATTCCCACATGGCGCAGCAGACCTCTCCTGCCTCACCTGCTGCTCCCCTCAGCAGTGTACTTCAGTAGATCCGCCTATTCTGCTCCCTACTCTGTCTCTGGTGAATCCTCCCACTAGACTCCCACCTTTGGCCTATACCCTAGTTCTTGTATGCATAAATAAATAAATCTTTAAAAAAACTGAAAAATGGTCACTGATTTTGGATTTTGTATCGTGAAGGAAATGATCCTCACTCAGTTCAGTCGCGTCCATCTCTGAAGCAAGAGTAATTGTGTAGTGTCTTTGGTTTTCTGACCACAAAATGAGCTTAAAAGGAAAGAATGCTATGAACTTGACAAATTTCAGTGTTCATTTAAAGGCTTCTACTTTAGCAGGGAGAAACTCTCTTTACCCAGAGGGGCAGGTTGTGAAATTGATGAAATGTAGGGTTTCATCATTTTTAATCCCTTGCTACCAACGATGATCATCTGAGATAGAATGGTTCATCAATTTTAAGTGTTCCTCAAAGACATACGTTTCTCTCTTCTGGGCTTGTGTGTGATGCTGTTTCTATGCCATTTCAGGTGTGCTTTTACCAATGAAAAAACATAAGAAAAAAAAGGATAGGTCTGCAGGAGCATGTCTGGGGCAGCACATACTCTCCAAGGGTCAAGGGTGACAAATAAATCATGCCCGTTTCCCTCTGAATTTACGGTACAACGTAACTACATTATCATTAGCCATTCTGACCTAGCTGAGACTGTCCTGGGCGGGGGAAGTGGGCTATTTCTAAAGAGAGTATACAGCTCTCCTTATGGAGGTCAGCTGGGTAAGAAACAACACATTCTTTCATACTCTTTCGTCCAGTATTTACTGAGCATCCACTATGGTCCAGGGCACCCAACTGAGCAATTTCTTACACAGCCATTAAGACCATTTGTGATATTCATTCAGGGACTAGCCAAAAACCCAGAAAGGACTGTGCAATTAAGGATCAGAGAGAGGCTTCCCTGGCAGCGCAACAGGTTAAGTCTCAGCACTATGAAAACATCAGCAGCCACTGCTGCACGAGTTTGATCCCCAGCCAGGGAGATTCCCACATGGCGCAGCAGACCTCTCCTGTCTCACCCGCTGCTCCCCTCAGCAGTGTACTTCAGTCCATCTGCCTGCTCTGCTCCCCACTCTGTCTCTGGTGAATCCTCTGACCACCCCACACCTCTGGCCTACACCCCAGTTCTTGTATGCATAAATAAATAAATCTTTAGGAAAAAAAAAAAGAATCAGTGAGAACACAGTTACTTGTGGAAACACAAGGCTAACTGAACAGACGTGGCTCCAGGAGTGTGTCGCCATTGTACCTCTGCTCTTTGTTTCAATGAAACACAGCTAAATCCCAAATTGTAGAAATCAGTGAAGATGTACCTTTGTGCTTGCTGCAATAAAACCGACCTAATATCTATTTCCACTTCTTTGCCAAAAGTCTTGACATAGAGCTTGTCTGACTAAAAAGCAGACTGGGGACTGACTTGTCTGATTAAAAAGCAGACTGGAGACCGACTCTTTCGTGGGATCGAGTGGACAATCCAAGGGCTCACAGCGCATTCACGAGGTTCATGAAAATATCTTGGTAACTTTAAAAACCCAGAGGATCAGAACTTTCAGGTCCAAGAAAACCTTTGAATAGGTAGCATTAACATATTCATTTCTAGCCATTAGTCATAAAATGTTAACTTTTAATACTCTGGGGTGGAGAAACGGTTCCAAATGGCAAAAACTGTCTAGAGTCCGTGCAAGTCCTCCATGGCCCTTTCTCACCTGAAGTTCTTTTAAAACAACAGCAAAATCAACCATGATAACCACTCCCCCTTCAAAATACCCTTATTTTTTTTAACTTCCAACGTGGTTCACTGTACTAACCAATATAAGCACTCAAGGGTGGTAGATGGACTAAAATACATTTCACAATACAGGAATTCGAAGATGACCAGAATCTTTACTTGCAAGATAGCTTTTAATAAGGTTATTTTGCAATATTCTAACAGTCTTACATGATGATAAAACTCAACATACCTTTAGTGCCAGACTTGAAAATGTGTTTGAAACATTGCACTTAAAACTCAGCTGCTTGTCCAGGTTTCCATCTGGGTCCCGCCTCCCGTAGTCAGAAAGCCCGGAGCGGTCCGAGGCGGCCACTTTCTGGAACACGGTGCACGTCATTCCCGTAAAGCCAGCAGCCTTGATGACATACGCTTCCAGGGCAATATTGGGTGAGTACTTCAAAAATCAAACAGACAGAATGAGTTACAGAGGATTTGTAATACGAGGAAAAGCACTTACGAAGACTTCTCAAACACAAAAACTCTATTTAAGCTAAAAGACAAAGTTCAGGTTCTTACTAAGCAAAAACCCAACGGAAATAACTAACAACAAAAACAACAAAGATGCTGAGAACAAAGGATATTCTGAAATAGAAAGGAGACGCATGAAGAGAAAGGGAACAAGCAGGAGTTATGAGGTGCGGGAGCTCGGACATGAAAGAAAAGTCAATTAAAATTAACCTGAAGAGCTTTTATAGGAAACAGTGGGCTAAAAATGGAAGTGTTTTATCAAAAAATAAAATCGGGAGACACCTGGGTGATGGCACACAGGAGGAGGAGCAGGGTTGGGAGACACCTGTCAACGGCATCTGTCCAGCATCTAATATCTGTTCCACATTTTTCTTTTACAGGGAGACCCAGTTAGTTCTTTGCATTACATTTCACCAATAAAAACTTCACATGGGCTCATTCCATGGCTGTTTATTCCCAAAGAAGGGAGATACTAGTCCAAGTGGTATTAAGTGAATGGGTTTTAAAAGCAAAATAGGTTAGAAATATCACCTGACAAAAGATGCTCGCTGCCCCAACAACTGTAGGGAATTTAAGAGAGAGACAGAGACCCACCAAAATCTTGAAACAATCAACCCAAACAGCGCTCGAGCTGGCACCGGGAGCAGCCTGGTACCACTCCGTCCAGAATCATGCCAGAGTAGCCAGGAGAGGGATGAGAAGTGACAAAGCTGCTGCTTTCACGTCGAGTGAGATGACAAGGATTTCCTCAAAATCTAAGGACACTAAGATGCCTCTTTCCTTCCTTACAGAATGAGTTAGCCTATGCCTAGACTGCAGGCAAGGCGCCATTCCAACTACTATTTTTAAACCAAGTCCTCTTTCTATTTTGTAAAACTTGAAACTTTGGTGCAAGCTGTCTAAACTCTATGAGAAGGACTAGATACAAATTAAAAAATGTAAAAGGTAAGGCAGAACTTGCCCAGTACCATGTACATATATATATATGGTAGGTATTTAATACGTGTTTATTATAACCGTGGGTTTCCCAAATTTTCAAGACCAAGGAATCTTTGCATTAGCTTTTGCCCCACACATAGTAGAAAATGTGTAATACACACTAATAATAAAGACAAAGATGTGCAACCTCAGCTAAGAGAAGGAATTCTACCATTGTGAGGTACCTTGGAAGCTATATCACAAGTAGATCAGAAGTACCAATCAGGTTCTGAAAAAGAAGTAAGTTCTTTGGGCTGAGAAATAACCAAGGCTAAAGACTGGGATTTAAAATGAGCCTAAATGGCTGGGGAGGACTAAGAGTGGTCAGAAAAATGGCGAGCTGGCTTCAAGTAAGCCCGAGTCTCAGGGGGATGTTACCCTGAATCAGGCTCTCAAAACAGCAGCCACAGGAGGCCTCTGCTTATTTATCAGTCAGCAAAGTCATCCTAAACTCAACTGAACAAAAGGAACAATAAACCCCAATATCTTCAAAAAGACACGTTTGTCAGTGGAAAAAACACTAATCCTGAATTGCATAAAATCATAGGAGACAATACAAAGTATTACATGAACCCAAGAATTAGGAAATGGAGAATCACGGAGCAGATCAGAATATGACTGCTAAGGGCGTAACACCTTATTTATCACCTTAGCCGCATTTTCATATGGTAATTTGGAAGCAGGAAATTTCAAACTGTGACTCAGCATAAAAAAAATGTGTTACTATTTATTTTAGTGATTATTAATTATAAAGACACCATTATCACAACAGCAGGATTAACTGACAATGCCAATAGGTTCACAAGAGTTTGGAGGGCATCCCAGTTCTCCTGTGAAACTTGAGCAAGCAATCACACACCTCCTAAATAGCTCAGAAGATTCTTCCAGAACAGATTACCAGCTACAATATTACCAGCACACGTTGGTGTCAGGGGCTTCGCTTCGTATTGAGCAAAATGTTCAGGGGCAGGTGAGAATAGGGTAATCCTACGGTGTTCTTATCTGTTTTGTAGAGCTGAGAGGATGACATGGTTACCACCAATCAAATTAGAGGAGAAAAAAGCAATTTCCAAGTACTAAGAACAGATGACTCAAAAGTAAAATCTGCTTTTAAAATGTGTGAAAGCAGAAAATGCTTTCTGCTGTCATCAGCACAAACAGAAAAGATCCACCCTATCATGGACAAGACCAATCTCTTCTGGGTGAGTTGCTGTAGATTCATTTTTTCCTCAGACTTGGACAAGACAGTCTCACTTACGGTTGAATACACGTGAGCTCCGTTCGCCAGTCGGTAGGTGGCGACGCGCTGCAGACACTGCACGATCCTGCTACAGGCCCTGGCCTCTCTCTGCGCCAGCCACAGGACTCGCTCATCCGCCAACATGATGTTGCTTGCGATGTCAACCATCACATCACCCAGCTGCAGGCACGCGGGAGGGAAGAGAAAAGTCTTTACAGCCAACACAGACTAATTTTCAATCATCAAAATCCTAATGAGAGACCAAGGTCGGCCTTCAGTCTACATTTTCACAACACATTCAATTACGAAGTGGTAGTATTTAGTGTAAAATACTGTACTTTAGTAACAGTGAAATCAAGGGTGCGAAGATATTGACAGGTGGAACTGGAACCCATAGGAGAGGGGAGGAGAGGGGTAATGACTGGGAGACTCCACATGAAAGGGAAAGATATCACATGATCTCAGAGTAAAAAATCTCAACTCCTTGAAAACCATTCACACACGCTTCTGTTTGTGGATTAGTTTCCTGTTATTAAGGATTACAGACTCCGCGCCCCATTGGTGTCCTCTCCCGCTCAAAACTCCAGGCATATCCAGCTCCTGGGAGTTCCCCACATGGACCAGGTCTCTGCCCCGGTGGCTTCCTCCACCTCCAGGGAACTTCTCCTTCCTCCCAACTCAGTGACCTGCTTTCAAACCCAGTGCTATGAAAGAATGGACCCTAAGAGGTTCTCACTTTTGCAATGCCTGATTTATTTGCTTCATTTACTGAATTCATTTTATTTGCTCTGTTCATAACTCACAGAGGTAAACATCTGTCGGGCAATGCCAGGGACATGCCAACTGATGGCTGTTGATGCTGACGTCTGCCCGGTGCCGGAGCGGTGCCCTCAACAGTCAAGCGAACGAGACACGCTGGGTCGGGGGGCTTAGTATTGAGCAAAATGTTCATGGGAGGGAGAGCTACAGCAGAAAGCACAACAAAAGCATTCCAGAGTGGGATTAGAGCATTTACAAGCTGGCAGGTCCTCTAATCAAGAAGTAAACATTCAAGTCATTAAGCCACAAAGCCAAGCGAGAAAGCCAAGGCTGCCTTAGCAGACGTCTTTTGATCATCCAGAAGATTCCAGCTGAGCCTTTCCACCCTGTTCTGTATCCAAGACTCTCTCTCCCCAGGAGGTGTGATTCCGAAGACTGGGGTGAGTTTGGAAAAAGTTCAGTCCTTCCCACCCATGGGTCACTTTACGAAAAGAACAAGTCTGTGAAAATCTACCAGATCCCAAACCTGGAATGAGAGGTGAAGCAAGTGCATAAAGTAGAGGGGTGAAAACCAGGACCTCAAATCCTGACCACTAGAGGCTAGACACTTAGACTCTCATATCTCCCTTTACCAGTAAAAGGAGGACAAGAGTAATACTGTCTTTTCTGAAGGCTGTGAGAATTGTTTTAATAACTGCAAGGTCTCCCAACCATGCCAGGCACATGACAAGCAATCAAAAAGCATTGTCTCTTCTTATATTACTGTAACTTTTTGTACCGTGTCAATCCCCAACTAGGTCCCTGTTGGAGGAGAGGTGCATGTGAAAACATGTCTCCCTCTGCAAATCCCTGCACCCACTCCCATCACTGACGACATACAGCCCTTACCAGGGTGCATCACAATTCTATTCTTATTTTATCTTTCACGTTAGCATGTTGAGGGCACTGGCAACTTATATTTATACCCTTCATCACCATAATGTATGTGAAAGACATTCAACTGAAGACCAGGGTGAGCAGACAGTGTCCCAAGTCACGGAGACACAACAGCGAAACAAACACACAAGCACCATTTAGAGTTTACAACGTAGTGGAGGATACACGAAACAGGTGAGGACAGACACGTCTCAGATCCAGCGTGCAGGTCCTACAATAGATTGGACATGGTGAGCAAGTGAGTTGCAAGAGTTCTCTGGCTTCCCAATGAAGAGAAAAATGATGCTCACCCTATACTGTGGTCTAGCGGAGTGTGCAATGGCATATATCTATAAAATAATGCGAACACCTTAAAAAATGCTGATTGCTAAAAAAACTCATTATCATGTGAGCCTTCAGGGAGGCATCATCTGTCTGCTTGTGGAGGGTTACAACAGTCACGTCAAAGATAACTGGTCACTGTTCATCACAACAGATAGGAGGTGTTCACGTCCTGTCCTGTTTGCATCATTCTCACAGTATTTTAGACTTTTTCATGCAAGAGGCATTTTCTCCAAACCCAAGACATTCATTAACAGGATCACCTTGAAGCAGGAAGTTCTTAAGTTTGCTGCCTGGAAATGAAAGTTGCTAAAGTTGCTAAGTTCACTGCTTGGATACTGCTGCTTGCTGGGGCGGAAAGCTGCTGGGAAAGTCTCTGTGCTGTACTGCTTGTCCACAATAGTAGCTATGGTTACTTGACCCCCTTCCTAAACAATAAAATTTATGATGGATGGGGTAGGTAAGTTTCCTTATACAAACTGTATAAAAACCTGCAATTCCTGTAATTCGGGGCTCAGATTTTGGGGAGTTATCCCATTGGGCCCGCCAGTGTGACAATTAAATCTCTCTCTCTCCACTTCTCTGAGTGCCGCCTGATTTCTCCGGGAAAGTTGCTGCAACAACCTAAGAGACAAGTAGGAAGGGCCTATAGTCAATCTTGGTAGAATCCTAAGCCCGTTCATGGGAGACAATTCATGGAACATTAGCATCCTAGTAGACACTCTTAATACAGTCAGGTACAGGATAAACTTCATTCTCCCAGAAGCCCTGTATCTGGAGTCACGATGAGTCACTCCAACATGTCAATTACCGAAGGTCACTAGCAAACAGACAGCAAGTGGAATAATAACCTCCACCTCTAAACAGGAAGTCAGAGTAGCCAGGTTAAGTTTGAGTCAACTATTGCAAACTACAGTTAACTCAAATTATTATACAAAGATAAGTAGTTAAAACAGATGATATGGTAAAATTACTCTATGATTACCAGAAAAGAAATTCCCATTGGCTGCAAAATTGTAAAAGATAAAATATAGGAAAATGAAGAACTATGAGATGTTGACAGATTAGTGCAACTGCAACTAAACTTGCTGCTTCATATTTTTTTTTAATTTTTAAACAGACAGTCTTTATGGGTTTTTTATTGCATTATTTTTCACTGAGGTAACGATGGTTTACAACACTGTGCATGATTTAGAGGGGCAGGTTTACAGACTTTATGGAGATCTAGCATGACATCCGATACATACCTCATCTCTACTGAAAAACTACCCGTTACATATCAAGAAGTACTGCTGCAGTCCCCCAGCCAACCCGTTACAAAATTTAATGTGTTAGTAATTGTAAAGAAAAGAAACATCTCTGAGAAGGTTACAATTAATAAGAGTGATTACCTGAGAACAAGTTATTTTTCTCATTATTTTGTTCCAAATGGCTAAGAAGTAAGGAAAGGAATTATTGCCAAAAAAAATTCCCAGAGCAGGTAATCACAAAATGCTATGCACTTTCTACAGCTTGGGCACGGAAGCAGTTCTGAATCCATCACAGTGGCAAAAAAAGGGCACAGAATGGATAACAGTGCGTGAAAAATTACATTGGATTAAGAAAGTGTTTCTGAAATCTGACAAACTTTAAAAGCTGCAAGTCAAATTTGAAAGCACTGCATATTTCCTTGACCTCATTCCCTCAAGGGTATTTCCACTACAAAAGGGTCAGAAGGAATCACACACCTGCTCTTCCAACTGTCACACTAAACGATGAGCATCAAATGACAATGTGTTAATAGACATCCTCAAAAGCAAAAGGATAAAGAAAAATGCCACGTTAATGACAATGAAAGTGTTAAATATTATGTACAATAAGAAAAAACATTCCATGTTCTTCTCAAAATACAAGTTTGGAATTCTGACCACAAATAGATCAAAATCATCTAAATTTTATGAATTTCTGAGATGCCATCATATGAAACACACAAGATCACATGTATGTGAATTTAGTGGTAATTAATTTTAAGGTAGAAGGATTAGACCATTAAGCATTCACACCTAAGATACCATTTATTTGCCTTGGAGTTAAATACTCCTGGGTAAAGATTTCAACTCTACCACTTACAAGTTAGATACCCACAAGCAAATTATTTAGCCTCTCCAGGGCCAGTTCACTCATTTGAAAAATGAGACAAGCACCCTATGGAAAGTGCTCAGTGTCTCGTTCCATGGTACATAGTACATTAAGAAAAAAAAATCTTCATTAAGCAATTCATGCATTTTTAAGAAAAATGAAGGAATTTAGGCCTCTCCCCCCATTTTATAGTTTCCAAATACACTTGTCAATTCTAATAACCAAAAAAACAAGAGTTACAGATACCTGGGTGGTGGAGCAGAAACTAGACAGCTGTTTGGGGACAGCTAAGGTGGAGACGGGAAGTAGCAGATGTGACATGTTGTCCACGCTGAACTAAATAATAACAATAATAATAGTAATAATAGTGGCTGATATTATTTTTCAAGTAGTCTTCATGCTCTTCAACTTACAAACTAAGTATAATACTGAGACCATACTTACCTCCAAGTATGTCATTATCCTGATTACTTATAATGAGGGGATTGTGCCTGTGAACCTATAAAGGTGCCTTTACGTCACGTGTAAGTAGCTTCGAGGCTGCGCACCTCCACCTCCCACTGTCGGCTCCTCAGTAGCTTGCCTGGCTGAGTCACTATTCAGTGTTTTCATAATTATTTGCGAATTGACAAATGTAATTTGTGAAAATCATCAAGCCTTACAGCAAAGACCAAAGCTTTGATTTTACTGGGGTTGGGGTAAAAAAAATGAGGGTGATGGGGATGATGATGGTGATGGGGGGAGAAAGAAGTTGAAAATAATGTTGCCTGATGGAAAAAATGTAGCATTTCTTCTCCATTTCCTTACAAAGAATTTGAAGTAGCCCCACAAAAGAGAATGTGTTTTTAATTTAAAAAAGAACATGAGTGATGTAAATCTTTAATGGCTAAGAGAGCATATCTTAAAAATTCTCATAACAAGAAAAAAAAATGCAGCCATGTGAGGTGACGGGTGTTAATCAAACTAAGTGATCATTTCAAGATACATACAGATAGCAAATCATGATGCTTTACACCTGAAACTAATTTCAAGTAATATGTCAATTATACCTCAATTTACAAAAGAGAAAACATAAAAGACTGGGAAACACTGACTTAACAAAAAGGAAAAGAGACCGCGAATAGCTACAAACGTGCATTGATGGCAAAGCTGCTGCGATGGGGAAAGTGACTTTGATGTGTTTCCAGCCTCCAAGGGGAAGGAGCACACTTCCTCCAGACAGACAGATCTAATTTCAGGGCAAATTCTTGGACCACATGAGGAACACTACTCAACTCCCTCCAATTCTTCCAGTGGACACGGATTTTGGCTTTTCTGATTACAAATGAACGTGCACCCCCCTTTCTGGAAGTATGGAGAAACAAATGATCTGGACAATTCTGTTAAAAGTGCAAAAATGCTGAAGGAGGAAAAATTCTTTTTTAGTGACCACTGATTAGGAAACTGACTCACCCACCAAACCGGAGCAAAGAACAGCAGAAATCCCAGAACCAGTGGGGCTGAATGCTGATGAGCAAGGACGGAGTCTGACTTCCACATGGGGTGTGGACCCCACCTTCCCTGGCCGAACAGGAGAAGGCCATGGCACGCAGCTGATAAGCCAAGGGGGTGCCACCACGGTCGGGGCAAACCAGCATCGAACCGGTCTCAAGGAGGGAAGGTTAGTAAGGAGACTTGAACTTGCCTGGCACAAGACAGGAGGTAAAAAATATCTCTTTCCTGACAATCTGGATACATAAGCTGAGTTTCATCAAAAACTGGGGGACCAGACTTCACATTACTTCTGTGGCCTGATAAACCTCAAGCTGAGAACTAATTTCAACTGCCCACCATAGTACATACCACACACACACACACACACACACACACACACACACACACCCTACTACTGCCCACAGGTACTGGGCAGAAGTAAGCAAGTGTCATAATAGTAACACATCGTACTTATACGTTTTACGTTGACTGGTAGTAGCAAACTACCCGCAAACAATGTGTTATTACTCACCAGCTATGTGGCTTAAAGAAAGTGGTGATCCTTTCTTATAGGAATAGTAAAATGGGAATAATGTTTTGCTTAAAAAAATATTTTAAATTGTATGCGGGAAACATATTTATACATTTTACGTTGCCTGGTAGTAGCAAACAACCCGCAAACAATGTGGTAATTATACCTTAGATCATTCTCGAGGACCCCTTCTCACAATCAACATTAATCAACACTGTTCTGGAGTATAAGCAGGAAAGAAAAAATCCATTTTATAAAGGAAACAGACAAGCCAATTGTTATTTGCTGGTGACAAACTGTCCATCTACAAAACCCACATAATCAACTGTGAAATTATGTAAACAAATTCCACAAGAGAAACCAGACACAAAGAAAAAACATAATCAAGGAAAATGGCACGTGGATTAGTTATTTGATGATATTAAGTATTTGGAGGGAGGGAAGAAGGGTAAGGAAGAGAAGAAAGGAAGGGATAGAAGGAATGAAGGGAAGGAAGCAAGGTCTGCGGGGGCAGACGGAGGAGGGAGGCCATTCGAAGGAACCATGGATGGACAGAGGAGACAAGACTGGGAAAAACTGAGACTTGTTAAAGCTCAGTGCGAAGTATAACACAGACATCAATGGCAACATCTATACTTTGGAATTTTCCAATTAAAAATTCTGAAAAGTTAAAAAAAAAAAACTAAATCCAAAGAAAAAAAATTTTTAAAAAGATGAGGAACATGAAAATATGACAGTAGTTCTTGTAGCCTATATCAGAGACACCTGGGACTTACTACAAATTCTCAGACCTGACCACAACCTCCAGAAAGACATGTGCACTCAAGCTGGAGAAACAATGTTCTAGAAAGGATAACACAGCCAGAAGCTGGGTCCCTGCAAAGCTTAACAGCACAACAAAGCATGACTTGTGAGATCGAGAAAAAACATCAAAAATAGTGAAAATAAAAAAAGAAATGCAGCAGCCCATCAGAAGTGATTGAATTTGAAAACTAATAAATGAAAACTTTACATGTTTAAGAACCTGTACATGAAAATGTGCCATGTGTACTCCAGAGGGAATTCACATAGCTGTAAGCCTGGCTCAGGCATTAACCAGAGCTCCTCAAGGGCCACCTCATACACCAAGCCTAGTCTTTATGTGCTTCCTCACCTCTGAAATGGAAGAAGATTCTATTTACGAGAGAAATCATTCGTGAAAATATGTAACTGACACTTCAGTTGCCTGACAACCTTCAGTCATTTTTACTTTTTTTTTTTAATATAATATATATTTTTATTGTTATTTATGTCTTTTACATTTTGCATTCCCCTTGGGTAGCCCACCACCAATTCACCCGTGATCCATCTCCATGGTCCCTTGTGTTCTTTTACTTATTTTTTTTAAAGATGTATTTATCTATCCATACAAGCTGGGGTGCAGGCCAGAGGTGTGGGCAGTGAGAGGGTCCACCAGAGACAGAGTAGAGGCAGAACAGGCAGATCGACTAAAATACACTGCTGAGGAGAGCAGCAGATGAGGCAGGAGAGGTATGCCGTGCCATGTGGGAAGCTCCCCAGCTGGGTATCGAACTGGTGCCGCAGCTACCAACAGCTCCACAGCACTGCACTTAACCCGTTGCGCCACCACAGAGGCTCTTCAGTCATTGTTAAAAACTCCATGAAACACACTATTTAGACCTGGGAACTTGAGAGCTCTGGCACCTTCTCTCAACAACAGAGCTGATGCTGGCTTGCTTTTAGCTCGGGCCCAGAAGCAACTGCCTTACAATATTTTAGTTATGAAATTACACAGAGCAGAATAACTTTGCACACTTAGTACAAAGATCAATTTAATTAATTACTTGTCCAACTAAGCTATATACATTTTAGGATACCTTAGCATAATTTTATGCAGTGGTAATTACTTTAAAATGAAGCCCTTAAACCTCATTATTTCTTTTTTATTATACTAATAAATGGTAAAATCTATGGCCTGTGCTTTAAGTTTCTAAAGAATCAGATAGGATGTCTGTCACCGCATGGTAAGTATTATTACATTTATATCTCAATTATTCAATCCTGGGAATTTTTCCTGTTTCCTCCATGTACATGTTATAAGTTGTCCTCGCTTTTTTCCAAAGATAATGAAAACATTACCTCCTCTGCCAGCCAGTGGAAGTGAGAGCAATCTCCTTCACACTAAGTTTTTAGACAGTAGCTCAAGAACTCTGGGGATGTTTGTTCCAAAGAACCTTCTCCTTCTAAATTTCTGAGATCATTTAAGAAATCTCCTAGCTCTATAAAATCATATCTCAGGCTTTGCTACTCTTTTTGCAAAAACAGTTTCAACTGCATTTTCTCACTTGCATTTTCTCACACACAAACTTTGTCAGTTGAACAAAGCAACTATCATCCCCATTTTGAAAACAAGGAAAGGGGGTGGGGGTGGGCGATGAGTAACTCACGCAGCCACGGCCACTTCCTGCGCTCAAGGAGATGCTTCCACTAGGCCACACCAAAGGGGCAGAGAGCTCGCTCCACCCTCTGCACACACTCACTACAACAAGCCCAGGGCCGAGCAACAGGGCAACACAAGGATGAACGGGTATTGTTTGATGGCAAAATATTTTTCAATATCCACATTCCGAATGTCATTCCAATTACTTCTAGCGACTTGAAAGAGCCCACACCCAGGAATGACTTCTAATCATGTGGACAGCTAACCTGTGATTATAATCAACAAAGGAGAGCAGAATGCAGAAGGCTGCTCCCGGCGCCAGCACAATCTGCCAGGGGAAGCAGGCCGGGCTCAGGGGTAGAGTCAAGTAGCAGGACAGGTGGACTGCGGTTCAGAGACTCTAAAACACGATCCATTATCAAGGGGTGCACTTACCTGAGTCCCATCTGCACATTAACTATCCCCTTTCTTTTCTAGCGCCATCCTAACACATGAGTATGTGTTAGGGCTGCAGTCCCAAAATTCATCTCCAAAATGAAAAATCCTAATGGACATTCTACCAAAAACAATTTTTCGCTTAAATGATTTAGGAACTAGGACAGAAATATTGTTCACCTTTCATCACACATGAACCTAAGAAGTCCTAGACTTTGAGGGGCTTAGCGCCTGTTTCGCCCCGTGTTTCCCCTGCAGCTGCTGACTAAGCATTTCAGGACACCAAGATGGTTCCACATTGTTCCAGAGAGGACAGGCTGCACTGCAGACAGCCGGGTGCTTGGCCTCTGTCTGCTCTCAGCCCTGCCCTAATTTAGCTGCACACTCTTGAGTCAGTACTTTACTTTCTTTGGGCTTCAATTTGACTTGACTTGACTTGATATAAGTTTCTTCTACTTGGAAAATTCTTATTAGTATCAGGGTTCTATTGCAGAAAAGTGCACATAAAGCTCTCACATAAACTAAAACTACTGAAAAGTAAAGCGTAAGAATATACTAATGTGCGTCTTAAAGCTTATTCAAAACATTGCTTGTTGCTCATTTATCTTTGAAAACTGTGATTGTCAATGTTTTCCCCTAAAGGCTATGGTGTCGCCCAACAGGTCATAGTTTTAACAGGGTTCCAAAAAAATTCATGACATTTTTCATGACTTGTATCATCTAATGATTTGAAATTTTAAAAAAGTTCCCTTCAATCCTTTATTTCTCCAGGATACAGCAAAAGCAATTAAGCAATTTAATACACAATCTGGGGACCTAAAACCTACATGCAGAAGGCTGAGCCCATGTCAGCGTGGGGAAGGGAGACTCTGAGCCTGGTGACACCCCACAACAAGGACAAGGACTGATTCCGGGCAGTCCGGCTCTCCTCTCTCTCAGCACCTGTTTTCCAAAAACTAATAAATCCACTGTTCCTCTCAGTGACAGATCACCGCGACACAGGGAGCATCAGATCCTCAAGGACAATTTGGAGAACTGAAAACAGAAATATTCTACCAAAAACAATTCTTCGCTGGAGACACATCATTCACCTTTGAATGCAAATGAAGCTAAACGGTCCTAGATTTGGAGGTGCCAGCCTTTGTAGTAATAAACCTAAATATGAGGTGCTAGCCTATGTGGTAATAAACATAAATAAACTTCATAATACAGACTCAACTCTATCCCGGGACCACTCGCTGACATGGGGGCAATGAATCAGATTCATGCTACAATCCAAACAAGAAAAATACCTCTTTCGATTTTTCCTCTTTTGTAAATCTTCCAAATTTTTCTATCATTTCAGCCACAAAGATAACATCCATCTTGTCAGAGAAGTTGGCCGCCTCCACGGTGTAAGCCAGTAACTGCCGCGCTGTGGCCACTGCATTGGTGAGATTGAGCGGCATCTACATGAAAAAGGCAAGAAACTCAGCAAAATGATGGGAGTTTGGTTGTTTCATCTTTGCATTTCCAAACATAACAACAGAGTAAGACTCTGGATTGTTTATTCGCTGTGACCTTCTGAAAAATTTTTTTCAACTTGAGGAAACAGGAATTTTAAAGGAAACAAACCTGAGAAACATGTTTTTGAACTTGGAATGAAACAGATTAATACTTTGGACCACGTAGGTAACTTGCTGCACCATTACATCCTCTCTGCTCATCCAAGTTCTACACACTCAACCCCAACAGCTGAGGAGAGCTTCCACTGAAGCTCCTGTTGGGAGGAATCAAGACCCCTGGGAACTCCTACCACACAGAACACCAGCCAGCCACGTATCTAGCACTCCCCTGCATTGCCAGGCACAGTCAGTACTGTTTTTCATTTGTTTATTTATTGACTTAACCATGACTCAGCCCCAGCCACTGCTACAGTGCTACGGAGCATAAGAAAATGTAACACAGAAACCATCTGTTATGGCTGTTTAAAAGATGCCTAGAAGCAAAGATGAGCAAAGGTATCTGAATGGTCCAGCACAAGGAGCAATCGCTTGTAACAAAGAGACTATAAAAGGAAGCCAAGAGGTGGCACCCCAGGTGGATGGGGAGGAAAACTGGGGTTTGTTCTGGTGGCTCCAGATGATAAGTATTCGGATAAAGGCAGCGAGGAAGGGAGAGGAAGGGGGATGCCACAGAGGGCTGTGCATGGTGGTGAAGTCTGGTTGGTCCCAACCCTGAAGACAGACCAATCAGATGAAGTATCAACCCCAAATCCTCAGAATTTCCTCCCATTTTTTAATTGATGTATTTGGTTTGAAAACCATGTGGTATCCATGACCTCAGCAAATCTGAAGACTTTCTGGTTACCTGATTAAACATGTAAAGAACTCTCGTGACATCGTTCGCGTACTGGCAGCGAGAATAATCATCATCCGCCCACAAGCCGCCTCGATCACACCTGCGCCAGGCTTTCCTCTCGTCCTGTGCATTTCCGGGGTAGATCCCAGTGCCGTGCGAGTTCCGAGTGCACTGAAGGTAGGCTGTGATGCCTGCTAGCGTCCTGGGCCATCTAGGGAAACGGACACAGAGCACTCTGAGAATGCAACACTGGCACAAGTAATAACAGAGGAAAAATGAAGGAACAGAACACACTAAGTGTAATCACAGAGAACTCAAGAAGCAGCAAGAAAACTCCTTTCAGCATAAAGACCAGATTACATGTTTAAAAAACCTAAGAGGGACTGAAATGTTTTCATCGATAAGCCAAATATCTATTTTTTTAATACCATCACAGTATAAACTATTTTTTTCATATGTTCAAATATTACAACAAGTAGACAGGGAAATTGTTTCTTAGCTAATGTAAAAGTGGTGTTAACAAATGGTTTTGTGTTTCTTTATCATTACTGTTAGGTTATAGGATTACATAGCCAGTAGATATATAAAGACATAATCTAGTCCAAAATAAATAGAACTTGGCTATCACAGAAGCGGAGTGAGTACAAGAGCAGGAAAGGGCTCCCACAGCAGGTCGGAGCCAGAGGTTCTCATAGGACCTGCTGGCAACATGGGCCCATCCGAAGCAACTAGGAGTTGGAATCACCTCCCACAAAGTTAACTGGTAAGCCTGGCTTACTGTCCTGAGGCTAGCTGGGTAAGCAACATGGCTATGCTTTATAACTGCTTCTTCCTGGGAGTCTGGAAATCTGCTAGGCAGAGGGTCCCTGCCTGACCAGCCACGAGAAGAACTTTTGGTGCTGGGTCAACACGGGGCTTCCTTGAGCAGCAACACCACAGCCTCCGCTGCCCTTCCACGGCTGCAGTAGGAACAGGCTGTCACCCTCATGTGAGAAAGGGGGTGTCAGGATGTTTGAATGGGGGTCCTTCCAGAACTCCAGGTGATTTTTTTTCTTATGATCCAGCTATGCGCTTTTCTGTATCACTACCACGTGCCTCAGCTGTTTCTATAGCTGTGTGCTGAGCCCTGTGAGTCCTTCTAACAAATGTCTGCATTAAGGTGTAGTCTCAAAGGCCTCTAACAAAGTGCACGACAAATTTACCTGGGAAAATTCACCGATTATGCAAGTGACTACACAATCTGTTGGCTTGGGTTATCACTAAGTTGGGAGAAATCTTTGTTATCTGAACCCCATTTCCCAAAACTGTGAACGAAGCTGAACACACTTAACAAAAGTTTAAGCTGACCCATAACATAGGAACTGCTAAATTATATTATCATTCACACCAACATCACCAAAAACTGCATAAAGAGACCAAGCAACACTAAATAAAATGTTATTAATGCAGTGGAAATTTAATTGTACTGTATCTTAAGGGGTGTCAAAGGATGAATAATTCATTCAATGGTTAAATATTTAGATTTTTCTTCTATTTATAAAATGTGAAATACTCAACAACTGTGAGTAAAAATAGAAAATTTACCATAAACAGAAAGTAGCATATTATAATTATTTAACGAAAAATGTTGACCACAACTAAATTAACAAATGTCATCTACTTAACTTTAAAATATACAATGTAATTATTATAGATGAACAGTTAACCCACATAAAAGATATTTTTACTGGCAATAGTAAATGCTATTTTCCATATACTTATGTCAAGGATTTTTAAATTAAGAAAAAAGATAATCATTTCTAAGAGAAAAATCAATGACTGACTAGCTTCTTCACCATGGACTTGAAAGACTAACACCAAAGGACTTTCTTGTCCTTAAAAAGTAGACTAAATGGACTGACTGCCAGGAAGTAGCAGTGGCACCAACCACAGACATTTGCAAATTACACATTCAAAATCTTTATTCTCCTTTAAAAAGCAACACATTTCTTTCATTTATATAAACTGTAAATTCATTATTCAAATCTTGAATGTCAAGGACATGATGTAAACAAAATATTTTAAAAGTTTTAAAGCAACTTTGAAAGCAAGTGTGGCATATGGTAAAAGTTGTGACCTCTCCCAAGTTCTAAACTATCTACTGAAAAATTAAAAAATCATAAAATTTAACTCATTCTACTTGTCTTTAACACCAAGTCCAAAAGCAATGGCTCCCCCAAGTTTCAGGTGACCCAACAGCTTTCATTTCCCAAAGTTCTTCTTGCTTAATTGCCAGAAGAATCAAACAGGGGAAGAAAACTGACTATGTGCTTCTCCTGATGATGATGTCTATTTAACTGCCAATAATTAAAAGTGACTTATCAATACAAATCCTTCCAAAACTCATCCACACAAGAGCCCTTTAAAGAACAGGTAGCATTAACCTGTCTGAATTCTGCACCATCTCAGTGGAATTTCCGAAATGTTTCTCTAAGCCATGGTTCTTAACTTTTAACACAAAACCACTTGCAAAAAATAAACATTCTGACTCTGTCTTCACAGACTCTTAAATCAGCAGATCTGAGATAAAGTTCAGGCACCAATATTTTTTAATCTCCATAAATAATTCTGAAATTACTTTTCTAAAGAGTAGTCCGTGGACAGAGATAAAAGGACACATACGTGTAGACACATACATTTTATGGATGAGATCAGTTATACGCCTTTGAGAATAAAATATGCTTTGGGGCAAATCAGACCCTTCTAGTTAACACTTTCCACGTCACTGACCTGAAGTCCCCTTTATTGTTCACCACCCTTTCTGGAGGACAGTACTGGGCAGAGCTTTCTAGGACCACAATGTCAACAGTCCTCGTATTGTTCCCACGTTTGGTCTGGACATGACAGCCCCAATTTCCGGTTGATCCAGCCTGAATATTAGAAATGGTTAGGGCACTGCATGAAGAAAGATTTTAAAAAGAGAGAGAAAATATGGTCAGGCGACAATGGAACAAAGGGGCTTCTATTGTCTACTTAGCAAATACATCTGAATGTACATGGTATTTCTAAATAAAAATAGACTTAAATAATGATCCCTCATTTAAGAATTTCCATAGCAAGTCGGACAAGGAGATAAAGGACTCTTCACATGTTAATGTAAGAGTTGCAACAGAAGTATGAATACATTCCAATGGAACATGACACCTGAAACTTCTGGGATAAGGGAGAGCAGGGTACTCTTGAGTGTGGAAGGCAAACCAAAAGAGACACACCATGGCACACTCTTAAACAAAAATAATGGAGAAATTTCCAAACTCCAGCTACCTTCCTGTAGATTCTGAGGAATGTAACCAAGCATGATCAAAGGAGAATATATTACCAAGTGTGCAGTTAAAATATTTAAAGTAAAATAATTTATGGGACAAAGGGTTCTACCATAAACAACTCATTAAGTCTCTAAAAAGATTTAGTGAATTACTTATTAACGCTTTAACAAAAAGAAGTTTTCCATGTAATGGTGTGCTTTGATTTATAAAACAGTTATATTTCCAAATAACTGCTGTTAAGTCCAACTTTCAAGATGACGTCACAATTCTCAAATGTAAATCCTATTAATCAAAGAGCAAATATCAGAACCTTCAAGAAACCTTCATTCCCCCTCAAGCATGACCCACTATGTTGTGCTTTTATGTAGATACAAATGATAAGAAATAATTAGCAGTAAATCATGCATCATTTTAATTAACTTACAAAATTATGTCGAAGTTAATACACATTTTTCTAGTCTCCTAAATCATTAATGGCTACACAACATATGTTCTAATAAAGTCTTTGAGGCAATGTTATTCTAAATCATCAAAGAAAATGTTTATCATTTTCACTGAACAACTTAGTAAATAAACCAATACCCTGTAACAACTATATTCAAGTTCAAGTGACACAAAAGAGTTTGACATTCAATTTAAGTAACCAGAAGGTCTCTCAAACATCCTATTAGAGATAGCACTATTTAACTAGGAAGAAATGTATAAAATATCATTGTATAAAATATCCAGTCCAGAGGTTTGCACACTTTCTTGGCTAAATATCTTCACTAACTAGATTCACTTTTTCATGATCCCCATAGCTGCGCCCCCCCCCCCAAAAAAAGCAAAACAAACAAAACCCCACAGTAATTCTGAATACAGAATTCAAACCCAAAGCTGTGTATCTGAGTCCTAATAATAACTTAGTAGTCATTTCAAAAAGCAACACATAAATTTGAAAAAATATTTTTATTTTTATTTCATTTTTAAACCACTACAACTACTTCCTAAAGAACTGTGTGTACCTCTTGTTCATTCCAAAATTAACCAAACATCAACAGACAACGATATCCTTATTTCTTGTTCACAATGATTTTCACATAGTACTTGCTTTGTAACCACAGTAATTACCAAAACTTTGCAACCCCAATATGGCACCAACAAAAAAAAAGCAGCATGATCTCATGTCTGCTTGGAGCTGGTAGCTATGTGGTGTCTGATAAATGCCAAGCAGCAATAAGCTTCCTCAAGAACTAAAAGTACCCCATAGCACCTTTGCAAACTTACTGTGGTGCCCTAGGATACAAAGCAAACCCTTTGGAAACTACAATCCTAATATAGTTCACAAAAAATTTTAAAACTTCTAGCGATACTGTAAATACTGAAAATCAATTATTTGTGTAACTTTTTCAAGAATCCTGAAGGAAGCATATTTGGAGATTTAAAGAGATAGCGGTGACACCAATTTCATTTCTATGAAAACTACTAACACTTGATTCTTACTAATGAAGGATCAATGATATGTGCAGACCAGTGAAGAATCAACAGGTACCTGGTGTTAGATAATTCAATAACCACATATGTTCTTTTTCTAACTCCCTTATTACTCTGAGGCCAACTCTACATAAAGAACTTCTCAGAATTCATAAGAAAGATAATCATTTTACTCAAGTGTCCCTAAAACAAAAAAAAAAATGTTAGGTAAAGTTGCTATCTATCTTAAGAATTAACTTCTTTGTACCGCTGTAATGAATTAACTTAAAGAATTTATTTATGCACAACATATTTTAATCAAGTTACTTTACAGCCACAAAATTAAGAGTTTAGATTAAACCCTTTCATTCAGGAAAGGGCTCCATTATGTTTTAAAACACTACTGTTGAAATATATGTCAATTATTTCCAGTTTTACAAGAAGCTGCTTAAAGTGTACAAGCGGATGAGTTCTGGCATATGTAAACACCTGTGAAATTATTAATATAACAAAAATAATATAATAATCTTACTGTGACTTAATACATTGTTCCTAAAAACTCTATTCCCCTAATAAAGTAACTCCAATTCTGGAAATAGCAGGGTTCTGGAAATAGCAGGCTCCTATCAAACCACCACTCTCCACACAAAATGGCCCTTATCTCAACACAATGAAAGTGACCCAGAGGCAGAAATGAGAGATAAGTTGACAACAGGAACAGTATCAACTATGGAGAGTAATCAGGAAATATTTTTACAGCTTTTACTGAAGGACACACCCTACTCAAACAGAAACTCACCATCTTACTGGTTGAAAAATGACAGGACAGAGGTAGAAAAGGAGCCTGGCAAGCAGCCCAAAATACCACACACAAAATCCACCCAGATCTCTAACTGACCATGCTTTAGGTACAGATAAGAGAGAGAGCAAGCAGATTTCATTCAGCTGCTGCCTTCCACAGAGACAAAAGTAGGAGTTTAGCCAAGCTAACTGCTAAAGGAGAAGGAATTCAGCTCTCTTCAGAAGAATATAACAGAACCCAGAGTTAGGAATTACAGCAAAGTTTTTCCTCCAAGGTCAGGCAGATTATATTTTTGACTTTGCTGGGCAAGAAGAAACATCAGAGATACTAAATAAATACTTCTACAACCATTTGAAATGTAACCATTAAATCGGCAAAAAATACTTTTTAGCTCAGAGCAGCCCAGACTTGGCTCTCAGGCTTTCTTTTGTCAGATTCCCCTCTACTGTGAATAATTCACAATGTCCAAGACAGATTTCAACATCACTAAACATATAAACAGTATTTTTTTAAAAAAACAGGAAAATATAAACCATATTTAAAAGAAAAAAATCTGCAGTGGGTTTTATACAAAAACATGATGAACAAAACAAGATTAAATCAAGCACATGGTGAAATGATGTTATCAAGAAGTACTATAAAAACAGTATGGATAAGGTTGCTGCTGACACAAAATGTTGACTTTGCTACAGCTATGATCCCACTAGGCAATAGGAATTTGGACACTACAGTAGTACATGCCATCTGTCACTGACAGAAAAAACACCATTATAGGGCATGTGACCGACCGTAAGGTGAATGATAACACAATACATAATTTTACCCCACGTTTTACACTTTATAAAGTTCAACTGAATTAAGTATTTTGGTGCTCACAACAATCCTGGGGTTTCTAGGACTTTCTTTTATGCTGCTGGGGTAGAGAGAGCAAATATCTTAAAGTGAAGCATAAATCATAACACAGTGAATACTAGGAGATTCCTAAAAGTGAAAATCTGAGCACAGCAGCAGGAAATGGTTAGCAATAATTGGCACTAAAAGTTTACATTGTTTTTTTGGAAAACTTCAAACAAAAAAAGTCCTTTTTATCCTTTACTCTTTTCTTCCAAATGGGATGGAAAAGATAGCTACTTAATTTTAGTAGATGAGTAAGGATTAAAAAAAGGATATGCCAGATGTCTGCATTTTTAAGTGCAAGAAGATAAAATATTAATTCAAATTCCAACTGAACATTACAATTCTGAAACAGTAAAGGCTACAGAGATAATCCCTCATCTAAGAAAGATTACCTTGCAATCAACGAGCAGTTGTGAATCATGTTCTTTTCAACAAAGATACCTTGGGATTCATCAGTTTCAACTATTCGCCCATCCTGATACCATAACACTTGCATATCCTGGTCAATATAGGAAGCCATACACTGGAAGGGAAGGCTGTCTCCCTCAAACACAACTTGACGATGAGATGGAGTCATGTAGAAAGATGGTAATTCAAGGGGAGGATCTACATACAGTAAAACAGAGGCTCAGTAAACAAACACAGAACTATATTCACAGTCCAAATACTGCTCAGTTACCTGCAACTTAATACGAGCACCAAAAGGCTGCTACTGAGTTAAATGGGTCTGAGTAAAAACAAATATAAGTTAAATTAATTATGAAACCATTTCATAATCAGTTCTGACATTTAGTTGTTGATTTCTGGTGGCATATAAGACTGTCAGATGATCACAAAATCAGTACTGAAAGAGCAAGTTATAAAATGATACTTAAATCTGGAGAATGGAACTGACAATAAGTAAATACTGATAATATATAATTTTAAAACATATTCTGAGACTGTATTATCTTTGATTAAACCACTGACTTCTGGTTATAAAAATAACCAGTATGCAGTACATACTGCAGGAAATTTGGCCCATTGAACAGAAGAGGGAAAGAAAAACTTTATGAACCCTTATCTTATTATCATGTTTACAAAGGTGTAAATATTTCCATCCAGTCAGAAAAAAAGGACACTGTAAATATATATGCAAAAATGCAAAAAAAAAAATTCAAAGTCTCCAAAATATTTAGTTCATATGTCTAACAGCAATTCTACTTTTAGTAGTAGTCTGTCCTGAAGAATAATAACAAATTTGCAAAGATGATTACAAGGATATTAAACCTTCATTATGGAGTGAGAAATTATTAACAACTAAAATATACCAAGAAGTTGTGCAGTCAAGGCTACACACACAGAATAGACTGGTATATGTATTGTATTTACTACTGTTATATGTATATACTACTGTCCATGATGAGAAAGCTTACAGAATTTCAAGCTTTAAAGGTTACGAAACATCACCGACATATGAGACTTTATGAAAACAAAGGAAAGAGGTGAAGATGATATACCAAGATGTCTTTGACACCTAAGTACCTGTAAGTGATAAAAGTGTAAATATGGGTGTTGTTTTATTTGTTTCTCCTAGTTTTTCATCTTTTTAAGCTGGGTGGAAATAAACTGACAAGACTGTAAGATACTTAAAGTGGTGATTCTATAAACATAAATTTTTGCATTTCATAAATCTTAATTTTAATCCTGAGAGCATATTTTACTTATATGAAAACAATAATAATAACAATAATAATAATAATAAAAGGAAAAATACTGATAGGATTATTTTTTTGCCAAGCACAAACACCAAGATGGAATTTCCCTCCACTTTTAAGGGCAATTTTCATTTATGTGGCTTGCTTTATGCTTTACATTTAACAAATGGGAAATGTGGTATTTCCCTCAAGTCTTCAGATATTCTTCAAAATCTAATTTTGAATAGCTGTGTACCACTGACTGAATGGCTGTTACAGTAATTAAACCAATGCCCTCCTTTTGAGAATTTAGGATACGCATATATATATGCAGTCTGAAGACTTACATACATAGGTGATCATTTCCAAAGAATTAAGCTCTACTTATAAATCTACTGGATCAACCCTTAAGAAAACATATGATACATACTGGAAAACTATATCATGAAAAGGCTATGTCAATTCACACTTCCACCAACAAACAAGGTGACCACATCTTCAGATTTTATTCCTATTGACAAATTTCCACTTGCCAAATGATTGAAAATCTAAAGGTCTATTCCATTCACCAAGTGAATGAAAATCTAAAGACCTTTAATATTCTTCTGAAAGTGTTTTTTATAACAGTTCTGAACCTAAGAACATTAAAATACCAATCACAAAATATTTTTTAAAAAGCTGACTTAATTGTAAGCATACACTAAAGATTACCAAATCTATGAAGATGGATGGTTGTGCTTCACTTACATCCAAGTGCAAAGAGAAATTTATAGATTGTCAAGAAAAACAAGGTAACAGTGCAAGCACGGGACATACTGAGTCTTTCCCTAAGGCCTTACCGCAAGTCAGCAGCTCCTGCTTCACACCTGTCACGGGCTGGGCCTGCAGGGACTTGGGATAAACACACCTCGTGTCCCGCACAGTGATGTTCCGCTCCTTCACCCAGCGATGCATCCACAATATGTTACAATCACACAAAAGGTACTCTGTCTGGAATTCTCTGTAGCATACAAAATGTAATTAAAATTAAACGGCACTTTTGTTTTATAACTAGTGGCAGTTTGGGTGGCATTCCCATTCTTCTGGTACATTCCATCACTGGTCACGGTTTCCTTTCCAACAACAGGATGTGTTGTGTCTGACCCAGCACTGATCCTGGGATGGACTCTGTTTTTGATCAGAATTTTTATGTGAACAAACCATTTATCATCCCTCTTCCAAGCAACGGACACCATAACCTCAGGGTCCTGGAAAACCAAATCTTCAACCTTTTTGTCTCTCAGACTTCTCCCCATTCATCATCAAGCATGTGGAACTAATAATACTGGACCTTGAAGCCTTCCCTAGTGTTTCCAGCATCACTGCCAGGTATTGGCCTAAGTGCCTGCAAACTCAGTTCACTTTGGCAACATGTGTGGTTCCCAGGGTTACACACGGTCTGACTGGGGGACTCTGAGCTTTTCTGCTACAAGCCAGGTATTAACAGACTTAAGGGATACAGACTCAACCGATCAGTAGTACACAAGTAAGAACACTGCATACTTGATACGAAAGAAAATAGAAAATTAACTCTATTTGAGAGTCGAAGTTTCCTAATTTCACAGCTGGATATAAGAGAGAGAGAACAGACATAGCCTGGATAGAGGCACAATTCCTCTTTTAAGATGCACCGCTTTCCATGTGCCACATTAGGCTGAAGCCCAGATATCAAAACAAACGCAGATACTATCTCCTACCAACCAGGGGGATATTATTTAACAGGGAGGATCAAACGTAAATATAACCAGAATGGGATGTAAGTGTCCTATACAAATTAATCAACAGAGCACCAGCACCACGAGCAAACATTAGCACCTGTGCTTCTAACACAGAGGCTGTGCTGGCGCCCGCTTCATCTCTTCAGTTTTGGGGGGAAATGGAAAATGAGGGGAGAGGGGAGATGAATGAGATACAACAAAGAGAAAGGAAAATTTGAAAACCATACTGGAAGGACAATGGACTGGCTTCTAATTCCTAAGCACTGGTCAATTTTTAGCATAACCAGGTAAATTTTCCTGATTTTTAGATGAAAATACTTCCCACATTCCTCAACCCAGTCATTTTTCTCCCTAAGCGTCACAGAGTGGCTGAGTTGAGTTCACCAAATATCCCAAAAGGACATGTCTTCACCAAAGGGCAGGCTGACGAGACTAGCAGTGGCACCAGAGAGGCCAGGAAGAGAGACCCAGTGAGACTTGAGAGGTAGGCACACAGGACGGGAAGGAGCGAGAGTATGCCTGACCTGTCCCCAGTGAAAGCTACACCATGGTAGGTTTAGAAAAAGGAAAAAGAGAAGAGGGAGATGGGCACGAAGAAGTCCCTACACACACAAATAAGGCATCGAGTTGGTAAAACAATTCCCCCCCCCCCGGAAAAAGAAACTCAATCCCATAAATTTTATACCCAATAAAAAATTTGAAAAGCTTTACATTTAACTATAACTCTAGTCGAAAAAAGCATGACTTGTAGTTTGAAACACAGTAAGGTTTATTTTAAAAACAAATTAAAACAAAACAAAACCAGTTATTTTCAAAAGGAACTCCTGTATAGTTTCTCACTGAACATCCTCTTAAGTGTTTTGGGATGAAAAAAATCTGCCAATTCTAGAACTACAAAGAATTACATAAATATGATTATACAGTGACATCATAAAGTGGGCAGTCTACCTAAACATCCCTAGAAACATCAGTAAAATCTGTGAAATCACTTCGAGTAAAAGATTACAGGATAAAATTAAAAAGTACAAAAATATTCTCAAGTATAACTTGTTCGTAGGGAGGGACAGTTAATTCTTTGAGGAATTAGTCATTCCCTCCTTAGAATACTTATCAGAGTCAAATTCGAAAACAAAGTCAAAGAGAACGATTTACGGATTCATTTACTCTGACTCACTAACTCTGATAAACATGACGCCCAATCTGACACAGTATTGAGGTTGATAGTACAATTTCCAATGTGAATGCAGGCTGTCAATGAGATCCGAATTTTTGTAAAATCACAGAATTTTCCCTAAAATCTCTTAAACCACATAATCACTGCACTTAAAATCCAAGATCTATGATAAATTTATCAAAACAGGAGGAAAAAAATCTTACTTACAAAGAACGTAATGAGCCAAGATAATCAAATGTCCCTTGAGATAATGAAGAAAACAAATTCCCTGAAAGGTTTCTGGAAAATAGAAAATAATTTCCCTTTTACAAATACTAACAATTTGGTATCATTTTATACTATTTCATATTTCTCCTACATGCCTCATCGTCATTACATCATGTTAGCAGAATTCACAAAAGTTGGTTTAAATCTTATAAACGAACAAGAATAAATATTTTCTCCAAGGCTGAAGAAGAAATTTGTTCTTAACCTACAGGAAATCATAACTAAAGGTATTTAAGAATGATTACTGCTACATACAGGCTTTTCTATCAAATATCAAGTATCACTGAATTAAATCTGGAGTCTGTTTCTCATTACCATTAGAATTACTTTCCATGTGTTCACTCAGTATCACTGAAGAAACTGAAAATTTAAAAGGAAAAGTATGGCCCGAAAGATGAACAGCAGCAACACGCAATACCTGTATGAACGAGCCCAGGTGTGAGATGAAAGACATGGCTACAGCAGACAGCTGGCACTAGGCAAACCACTGAACCTCTCTAGATTGCCCTAAATCCAAAGGTTTTGCTAAATACCCCACTCCCAGCAGAGTTTTGTATAAATTAAGTTCAGAGCACTCTATGCAAGGAGGGTAGTTCGTTACACCCATGATTGCACAAAAAAATTCCTCCATGCTTCACTACAAGCTCCATATTGGAGGGACTTGTGTGTTTGACTGGGGTACATCTGGCAGGTAGTGACATGCTGGGGTATACAGTAGGTGCTCAATAGTTGCAGTGAACTAGCAGGATGTAGAAGACTTTTTCAGGGAATGTCTACACTAGTATGCCATGGAAGGCTATGGGAGAATGGCAGGATCCAACCCTAAAATCTGTTCTATGCCTGTTAAGATTGTCAGGAACAGATAGAATTAGACTGAGAATTCTCCAGGGGACAAGCTCTCCTTGGGCTAAATCCTTTACTTGTGGAGGAAAGGACACTCGGGCAGATGGGGTCCCCAGCAGGGACAAGACGAGCACTGCTCAGAGAGAAACAGCTGTTCCTGGGACACCTGGACTGATGTATTCCAGGATGGGCAAACTTATTATCGCACAAGCACCAAATCCTTCACAAACTAACATATAATGGCTTCAGTAAGAACATCACTGAAGTGATTTTTATATCTCAGATTTTTTAAAATTTTTTTTCTGTTTTCGTATTAAGACATAATTGATATGTAACACTGTATTAGTTTCAGGTGCACAACATAATTGGATGCTCTTATATATTACAAAATGATGGCCACATATATCTAGTTAACCATCACCACACATAGTTTTGTTTTTTTTTGTCTTTTGATGAGAACTTTTAAGATTTACTCTTAGTAACTTTCAAATATACAGTATTTGTTCTGCTAAATGTAGTAACCACATCGTGCATTACATCTCTGAGACCTATGTATTTAAATCTGGAAGTCTGTCATTTTTGACCCCTTTCATCTATTTTCCAGACACCTCCAGCCACCACCCCCCTTCTCTCTGTCTCGGCAACCAGCAGAGTTTTGGCCTGGGTTTTGTTTTACCTTCCATGTATAATTGAGATCACAAGATATTTGTCTTTATCTGATTTATTTCACTTAGCATGATGCGCTCACGATCCACCATCTTTTCACAAATGGCAGAATTCCTGGTTTTTAAAGGCTGAGTAATATTCCATTTTGAGTGTCCAGGTGTATCACATCACAACTTCTTTATACTTTCATCCACAAACACTGAGGTTGTTTCTGTATCTTTCTTGGCTATTACAAATAATATTGAAATGAATACAGCGTTCAATTCATCTTTTCAAGTTGGTACCTTCATTTTCTGCCAATAAATGCTCAAAAATGGAATTACTGGATCTTATGAGAGTTCTACTTCTAATTTTTTGAGGAACCACTATCCTATATTCCATACGGGCAGTACTAATTTACATCCCCACAGCACACAAGGCTTCCGTCACAGCCTCACCTACACATATTTCCTCCCATACAGTAGGTCACCTTTTCATTTTGTTGATTTCCTTTGCTGTGTAAAAGTTTTTTCACTTTGTTAACAGTCATTTTAACAGACTGGCGGTGATACCTCTTTGTGTTCTGATCTGCACTTCCTTCACAATTACTGACATCAAGCACCTTTTCAAGTATCTGTTGGCCATCTGCAAGTCTTCTTCAGGAAAATGTCTATTCCTATCTACTGACTTTTCAACTTCATTTTTAATTTTTTTTTTTTGCTATTGAGTTAGTGAGTTCATTATATATCTTGAATGTTAACCCTCTATCAGATATACGATTTGCAAATATTTTCTCCCATTCAGTAGGTGACCTTTTCATTTTGTTGATTTCCTTTGCTGTGTAGAAGTTTTTCAGCTTGATGTATGAACACTTGTTTATTTTCGCTTTTGGTGTCTGATCCAAAAAATTACACCCACAACCACAATCAAGAAGCTTACTAAGTGTGTTTTCTTCCATGTATTTTAGGGTTTCAGGTCTTACATTTAAGTCTTTAATCCACTTTGACCTGATTTCTGTGTATGGCATAAGATTAGTTGTCCAGCTAATGTTCTTTTGCATTTGGTTGTCCAGTATTTCCAGCACCATTTCTTAAAGAAACTCTTCTCTCTCCCCTACATAGTCTTGCCTCTTTTGTCATAAATTAGTTGGCCAGATATGCATGTGTTTATTTTTCTATTCCATTGATCTATGTGCCTGTTTTTATACTAATACCAAACTGCTTTGATGAATGGAATTTTGTAAAATAGCTTGAAATCAGGAAGTATGATTCCTCTAGCTTTGTTCTTCTTTCCCAAGATTGCTCTGACTACAAAGGGTCTTTTGGGGTTCCATAAAATCTTAGGAATGCTTGTTCTATTTTTGTGAAAAATGTGATTGGAATTTTGATAGAGATTGCACTGAATCTGTAGGTTGATTTAGGTAGTATGGATATTTTAACAATATTAACTCTTCCAATACACAAAATGAGATTATCTTTTCCATTTATTTGTGCTGTCTTCAATTTCATAGATCAGTTTCTTGTTTTCAGTGTACAGGCATGTCAACTCCTTGGTTAAATTTTCCTGGGTATTTCTTTTTGATGCAATTATAAATATCACAGCTTTCTTAAATTCTCATTCTGATAGTTCATTATGAGTGTAGAGAAACACAACAGATTTTTACACACTGACTTTTTATATTACAATTGTGCTGAAACTGATTATGAATTCTAACACTATTTTGGTGGGAAGCACAGGGCTTTCTACAAATAATATCATGCCATCTGCAAATGGTATAACAGTTTTAATGCTTCCATTTCAATTTTGAAAACTTTTATTTTTCTCTCTCCTAATTGCTCTGGCTATCATTTCCAGTACTATTTTGAAAAAAGGTGAGACTCTTTGTCTTGGTCCTAATCTTACAGGAAGAGCTTTCAGCTCCTTATCATTAAGTATGATATTGCATTTAAAAGACTCACAATAAGCAATTATTACATGAATTACAAAATACTCTCAATCAAATCTCGAAGTAGAAAGTTTGGGTGTGTTATATTTATGGTTTGATTCACCTAAATAAATACCCATTGTGCTTCTGACCTTTAAATTCTCACAACTGGTACAAGATAACGTGAGTGCTGACTCAGGCTTTGAGACTCCCAAAACTTTACCTAGTAAGGCAGAAATCAAAAAATGTGTGCTGTTTTAAGTCCCAAAGGGAAAAATAAGAAATCAAAAGCAAAATCTTCACATAGGAACTGTTCCACCAGTTCCTTATCCTAAAGACCGTTTGCTGATTAGTAAAATCCTTTGGTCAAAGTTATAAATGCCTCTTGAACAAAAATCAACAAAGCAATAGTTTCCAAATGCTTTTTCATTATTCAAATCATAGTCATCCAAAATTATAATAAATTTTCCTTCATAAATGCCTCCCACATTTTGTCTATTTTTATGCAAGTCTCAAAGCTAAAAGAGAAAACTCAAAAGGAGGACTTAAAAGCAATGAAATGAACTCAATCTAGTTATAAAAAAATGAAGAATGCAACTGAGGGAATTTTAATTATGTGTAAAACTATAAATCTCTCTTTTATTTAAAAACATAAATAATATAGTGGGCTATATAGTGTTCCCACCAAATAAAAGGACACCCTGAAAAATACAATTTGCTGACTAAAGAATCACTTTGTTCTACCCTAACAATTAATTTGAAATCCCCTCCCTTACTAATAGATGAAGTAGCTCACTATTTAAGCCCTAGCAGCTTCTCAAAGTTAACTTGAACGAAATAGAAGAAATATTCTAAAAAGCATGAGAGAAAGATAACCACGTTCAATCCTAAAAGACCTCTACCTTAAATCCCCATTTTATTCGGAACCCTTTCCCAAACAAATGTCTTTTAGTGGCTTCATATTGTGGGCCTCTGGTTTTCATTCTCTCCCCTATAAAAACACTATTAGATAATTGGACTTACTTATTTCTAGTTACTCCCAAAGAGAGCCTATTTATTATCAAAATCAAAATCCATTGGGAAGCTTATTCACAGTTCTTAGGCATCTTTATTATCATATATTAGGAGATAAAAAGATATAGGTGATCAAATCTTAATTAATCCTTTTAATAACTTAGAAGTACTATTAATCCTACTTTACAGATGAAAAACAAAGGCTGAGAAAAGTGAAATTCACCCAACATTGCAAGGTCAGAGGCATGATTTAAGTGCTCATTTAATTCCCAATACCACCGGCCTCTCCTTTGACAAACTTTGTTTTTACTTCTATCAGGCAGCATTTGGTAGATCTGTTTTCCTTTCTAACCATCCAAATCTTTGCAACCTTCCAGACCGTCAGCACAGGCCATAGCCCATGAAATTTTCCCACGCTACATAGCATCTGCTCCGTTCTCTCAAAAGAATCATGTCCTGTGGGTTTCACACACACACACACACACACACACACACACACACACACACACACAAACAGAGCAGCCTATCTTTATGCTCTGATGGCATTTCATCTCTACAACTTCATTTCGAGCACCTTGTTCCCTACTGTTTCTATAATGTCTACAGTTGCTGCCTTAATATTAAACATACATCAAAGGTGTTCTGGTCTGGATCCTGATTCAAAGGCTCCCTAGCACTTTCATAGGAAAGAGAGATCTACTTACAGCCGAACCAGGTTGGTGAGTCCTCGAAATATGTCTGCATTCAGACAACCTATTCGATTGTTTGTCAGATCCCTGTGGAGGAAAGGGGGAAGTATCTTCAATTAGTTCTCTTGACGAATGAAGCTTATGTCTGTATTCAATATTCCAGACCAGAACTCAGATGAAATACAAGACTTTTCAGCATCTCAGACATTTACCTACCATAAGTGAGATGAGGGTACCACGGAGAGAGGAAAAACCCCTGCTCTCACTTACTTCTGGCACCCACAAGCTAAATGCTGTTTAATTACAGTGCCCTCTCTGTTTTAAGCACTGAATCCGGCGAAATGACTCAAGATAAACTGGAGTAGGGATGTTAGACTCTCTCTTACTCCCTGTGATGCTGGTCCTCAGACCCCTGCAGAGCCCCCTAAGCCGGGGAAGTCAGGGACTGGAGACAATCTCAGCCAACATCTTACAGACAATGGATAAAGCACCAGTTATCAAAATGCTGAGCTTCCATTTCCTCAAGAACATCTGACACTTAAGGCTTTCTAGCTTCATCCCCTGTGTACTTAGGAGTTTTGATTACGGGGGAAAACAACAGTTTTAACTTTTACTTTCTATTTTTGAATCTCCAAGTAAAAGTACTTTAACACCACAGTGTTAACAGTCTGGTTATTTTTCCCAGTAGCTCTAATGTCTTAGTGTTGCTATCAAATCTTACTTTTCAAATACTTTTTCTTCTTCTCAAGCCATGAAGTTTTTGCCTCTTAGCCCATGTGACAATATTAGTAAGTATTTTGGTCTATCTTCGCTTATTTTGCTTCACTTGAACAAGGACAATGAACTCGATCTCACATTTTCAAGAACTTTATTGTTCTGATTTAAAGTGAAAGCATCAGGCTGGGAGAGAAGACCTGATGATTTCTCTAACCTTCTAATGGGAAAATATGATTCGCATCATTTTTCATTAGTGTTTTATAAATTATATGCAAGAAAACCCCAAAACAACAAATCTTTGTTTTGTTACACTTGAGATATTTCATTCTATTTCTGTAAGAATCATCTTTCTATACCAAACTTTCACAAATAATTTTACCACATTTTCTTCAATATTGGTATTTTTCTCTGTATAGAGATACAGACCTGTTTTGAGTGACACTGAGTTGCTCTTTAGAAAAGCAATTGGTGCTACCCATTTCTCTCCTAAAAGTACTAGATTCTAATGTACTTGGCAATGGCAGAAAATGTTTTTGTCTGACTAGAAAGTCTAGGAACACAGAATGTAAATCAGGTGCCTACACATTAACTACCCATAGACAGTTCAAAAGTTAGCTTAGGTAATCCTGCTGTTCAAAATTTCCTAGCTCTGTCTCTTCTCTTAGGACAACCTTTGATAAAAAAATCTTAAGCAATGCAAATCTTTATCTGTGCTCACTGCACTCCAGCTCCTCAGAATATTAAAGCTAAGTATTTAATCGTGTGGGACTTTTTTTTTATTCCAGCTGATCTTCTTTTATTTCTGGGTTTTACTGTTTAAGAAAATTAGACATCATCTTGTGAATGGTTGCTTAAACAAGCATTTCTGGCTCTATTCATTATCTTGTCTCAATCCTAAGTTTTAAATGGTGCAATTACCATTGATTCTTTGGGAAACAATTTCATTATAGCGATACCTATTTAAAATGGTATTTAGGTATTGATAATAGGTTTTCATTTGGATTGAGAATCAGTTTGAATTTGTTGATAAAGCAAAAGAGAAACTAAATGGGCCTAGGATTTACCTACTTCTGCAGTTTATTCTTCAGAAAGACAATGTTCCTGATTCAAATTATCTATGAAATAAAGGCAAAGGGAGGGGACACTCACCAAACACTTTATATGCGGCTGTCAAGTGAATTACACAATTGAAATGAATGATTTAAGGCCTCATAGGGAAGAGCTGCTGTATCTAGAAGAAGCCGGGAAACAGCACCTCCTCAGAGTATCTTTACATAGCTCACTGGGCTTACAACTTGGGCTTTCTCAGCGGGTACACTGTATTCCATAAGTTCAATTACAAGTCAGCTGTTTGAAATTAAGAATGTATTTTCAAGTGGGAAGAACATTATAAATGGCAATTACCTTCTTAGGCAAGAACACAAGAGACTACTTAGTGTGTAATGCAATGAAAAAATGCTAAGACAACGCCTGGTACAATATTAGTAATTAAATTAAATGAGTAAGAAATTCTTCTCTATTTATTTCAATGACGGTACTTGAGAAATTATTTACTGAAAGGTAGAGAATTGGTTGGAGACCCTGAGATAATCTGCAGGATCCTTCAAACCTCCGATTAAACTGCTTTTAATTAACAGTGCAGTTTCCTGCAACCTCATCTCAAACGGAGACTTCATTAGTGCTACACTTCTGTCCCCAGAAAGCTGTGAATAAAAAGAAAAACGAGACTAAAAAGTGGTCTTTTCCATCAGTTGTACTCAATATTAGGGGGAAAATGATGGAATCGTAAAAAATAATCCGTAAATTCTCAAACTTTAGCAACAGAATCACCAGGAGGAATGGTTAGAAGCAAAGATGGTTCAACCTCCCTCCTACAGTCTGAAGAATGATTCAAAATTCTTTGACATGATAACTGGTCATCAAAAGCCTTTTCTCCTCCTTTCTATTTTATGTCCAAGAAATAAATATGTCCTTCCTCTCCTAGGTCCACTCTGCTTAAAATGCTCTTTCTGTGGTTGTTCAACACATGTTCATTCCCGGGGAGCAAAGTCAACTCTAAAAGTTGGCTGTTCCTGTGGCAGGTCACTTCGCTTTTCCTGGTAGGTTACTAGTTTGTCTGGAACAGTGCAAATGCATATATTAGGATGTACTTTCACTATTTTCCTTTCTCTAAGGGTCTCGGAGCCTTTCCAGAGAAGTCCCAGGTAAGCACTCAGCACACCATCGATGGCTTTAGAAGAAGAAAAGGATGGGGACAGTCTATAGGGCTGAGTGTGGGGTGACTTCTCAAACATGAGTGTGCTCATACTGACAATCAGCACAAGGGGAGAGTTGCTCAGCTCCCAAAGTAATAGAAAGGAGACTATGGGTTCTGAAATAACAATACCTAGAAAAGTTACATACGAAAACAGCACAACTTTTAAGTCCTTAATAGAGAGGTGCTTCCGTTTACATGGCAGCTATAACCGAGTCCATTTGAACATGTCCCTAACTTGAAAATCTGTTAGAGACAACAACTGACAAAGTCAGTAAGGATTTGATTAGTAAAAGAGGGACACAACCATCTACCTCCAAATCACATTACTCTACAGATGAATGTGTCTGATCTACTTATATTAAATGCAGTTTTTCTATCATGAAATTGACCAAGAGATTTTCTGAAAATTGTTAAAAATCCTATCTTTTGTTGTGTTAGAGTTTAAAATAGATTAATAATTATTTATAAAAGAACAGTTCAAACTTATAAGCAAGCAATTTCAACACACTTACAATCTTTTTAGTGATGACAGTCCCCAAAAGGCACCTGGATCAATACTACTAATAAGATTGTTTCGGAGGTCCCTGTTAAAAATAAAAGAAAATAACTTCTTCAACACTGTGACAAATATTTAAGCCCATCAACAGTGTAACAAATTTCTAGGCACATTTTCTTACCTGCTAACAGGAAATAATAACAATAATAATGGAAGCTTAAAGCAAGTTCACCCGAGCAGTAAGTGACAGAGGAAAATTCAGGTTTGAGAAATCTGGCTTCCAAGCCATTTGTTTTGGTCAATGTAAGAACAAAGGCATATGTCAAAATAAGATGCATGCGTCCTAATACACACATTCAAAATTATCTCTAAACTCTAATCCTATATAATTTTCCCACAATGTCTGTTATACCTTAGCAACCCAAATAAATCAAGGAATGTCTATGTGACATACATAAGTTGATTTTTCTTAAGCCATCTTCAAAAATATACTCTAAAATTTGTGTCATATATTTGTGTCCATATTTTTCCTGCCTGGGCTTCTACGGCTACATTTCCTATAAAATACACATGTGACCATTCACACACAGAGCTCACAGCACGGAAACCCACAGGATGGCACCCGACAGCAGACGGCACCCCTTCTCCTGCGTGGCCCCACTATGTCTGAGGGGGCACTGGCAGCAGTAGTGGCTTCATAATCACATCCCTCCATCAAGGGGGACCTGGGCCGCCTGCTAAGCCTCCTGCTGGCTTCTGGGCACCTGGGCTTAGGTGGGGACTCTCAGTCACCCCATCCAAGGGTTTGGCCAGATGTGACAGTGAGTTACTGGAGCCCGAGAAGCATTAACAGTGGTCTGTGTTCCACATCTGGGCCCCCACCTCCGCCCAGTCAGTAGCTGACCTATTGCCAGACCCCGGGGGTGGGAGGGGGCGGGGAGGGGTTTCCTGGGGATTCATCACACATAACCTTCCCACTGCGGTCCCAGGGGCCTCTGGTCATCTCTTGGGGTACCTGAGGTCAGACTGTGCACAGAAACTCTGCCAAGTCTTTTCTCCACCCCTTCTTACTTCTTTGCCTAACAATAGCCCCACTGCCCCATTCACACACCGGCTTCAAACTCCACTCTTCATAACTACACGGACTCAGTGCCTCACAGAGCGCTGACCACACAGCAGGAACCAGAGCAACGCTCAGCAGCAGCGCAGGCAGCAATGGTGACAGGCTCCTTGGGCCTGGCTGAGTTTGCCTGAGGTCAGACAGGTCTCCTGGAAGTGGATCCTGGCCCACACGCCACCTGTTATCACAGCACCAGGTGACAAGGCGCTGGGATCTATTGTAACTATGCTCCACCATGGACACCCAGTCCCTGCCCAGGCAGTCTAACCACTCAAAGTCAAGTCCTGTGTGGAACACGCCTCCTCATTCCTCAGTAAGCACCTCAGAGCTTCCTTCCCTTCCCACTCCACCTGAAAGCCCAAACACCAGACAATTCCCAAAGAAGCCAATACTAGCTAACCTCACCTAACCTCTCAAGCTCACCTCAGGGACTGTTTCTGGGGAACCCCAGGTTATGGGTACTGACCAGGTTATGATACTGATGAGGTGAGCCCACCAGACCCAGGTCAAGCATTAATGTGCTCTGCAGAGACCTAAGCAGACCCCACCCCACCCACTACTATTTGATAGCAAATAGAAAAAGAGTTTCCACTCATTCAAAATTTCAAAAGGGTATGTTGGGCCAGGATAGCAACTATAAAAGCTTCCAGATTTTAATAACAATAGCTATAATTGACATCAATTATTTAATATTTGGCCACTGCCCTATGCAGTTTTGGTTGTTGGCTTTTTTCTGCAGCCTTCTCCTTGCTCGGAGGTTAAAAGCCCTACTAACCCCACGCACCATAAGGTATAAGTAACGGTCAAGAATCCCCAATACCACTCTCCACCAGCTGTTGATTAATCCTTGTTCATATTTTTCAAATGCCCTCATCTTAGTAGTTGGCATGACTGCCTGAATCTGGCCTACACTAAACGTAGGACATGGGGGGGGCTGGGATGGGAGGGTACAAGGAGTAGCCATTTCTGTTGGTTTGATTAGTGGTTAAGATACAAATCAGGAACTGTTAGTGACAGTCCTGATTTCATGATAGAAGAGTCGATCTGATGAAGTCAACAGCTACAGGAAGTAAATGCTGATACCCTGGACCCAGGCAAGCGTGAAGTCCTATTTGAAATTCTGGTCTCCTAGATTAACACAAATCTCTAAACATCACTTATCATTCACTAAGACCTCACAATCAATCCTAGGAGGTACTAGTATTGTTTCAGAAGACAAAACTTGTATACAGGAAGATTAAAAAATTTGGGCAAGTTCTTGGTATGTAAGCGGCCAGCCTGCAGTCAGGATTTCAACACAACTTACTGAAGATTTACTAGAGGAGGCAAGTAAATGGATACCAAAAGCAGAGAGAGACAAAGAGTAAATGTGTCAAAAGTTGGTCATGGTTAAACCACAGTGCTCAAGAGAACATTCTTTCAACTTCTCTAAATATTTGAAAAACTGTGGAGTAAGAAGTTGAAAAAAGTTATTTTTTAAAGATTTATTTTTACTTATTTGTTCATAGAAGAATTGGGATATAGAGGTGTGGGAGGTGAGAGGATTTACCAGAAACAGTGGGGAGCGAAAAAAAAAGATCTAGTGAAATACACTGCTGAGGGGAGCAGCAGGAGACAGGAGAGGTCTGCCGCGCCACGTGGGTCAGCTCCCTTGCTGGGGATCAAACTCATGCCACAGTGGCTCTGGATAGCTTCACAGTGCTGTGACTTAACCTGTTGTGCCACCAGGGAGGCCCTGAAAAAAGTTATTAAACATGTCCAGCCTCCAAAGCTGTCTCAAAGCCATCCACTTTCATGCTTCTTTCCTGGTCCAGGTTACACATAACAACACACAGCTCTTACTTGTGTGTTCATCCACTCTCCACTCAGACTAATCTTTCTAAGCCAAAGGAAGGGAAAAAAGAAAGCAAATGTTTAGAACAACACACTTATAGCGGAAGGGAAATGAGAAGGGATGCGGGCAAATTGAGGAAACGGGGTCCATGGTGGGGTGAAGCGTAGAACTAGACTTTCCGTGGGGAACATCATATAGAATAAGGTAATCATTCTGTACACCTGAGACCTCTATAACACTATGAAATAATGTCACTTCAATTTAAAGAAAAGAAAAATGTCTCAGTAGGTCAAAATGTGCATGTGGTGAGAAAGAAAAGTAACATAAATGAATCTTTCTAAACATAAAGCTCATCAGGTCTCTGAGCTAGCTGCATTTTTTTTTTTCATTTTTTAACTGAAGTATCACTGGTTTACATCACTGTTAGTGTTTTGGAGTCTCCCCCTTTGTGCGTCGTCACCCCAGAGCACCCAGCACAAAAGCACCCACAGTCTGAGCTGTGCAAGGGAGGAAAGCGCAAACCCTCTGAAGTGAGCTGGCTGAGCTCACCCTTCCTGTGCCAACTCACTTCCCAAATGCTAGACGCCTTCCTGCACTCACCCAAGGTCTCCTCACATCTACGAGTCACGTTTGAGACGTTGCTGGCAGCCTCCTACTTTTCTCACCTCCAGACCCCCGCACATGGTCGCCCACGGTCCCACCTCCTGATGCCATATACTCACCCCCACCTGCTTCTCCCGCCAGGCTAACTCCAGGTCACCCTGTCCCCTGGCGGAAACACCCTTCCTCCATAAAAATGCCTCCGAGCCCATGGGCCTCCCTGGTGGTACAGCGGTTGAGCGCTGCGCTGTGGAGCTGTCGGCAGCACGTGATGCAAGTTCGACACCCGGCCAGGGAGAATCCCACATGGCGCAGCAGACCTCTCCTGCCTCGCCCGCTGCTCCCCTCAGCAGTGTATTTCTGATCTGCCTGTTCTGCTCCCCGCTCTGTCTCTGGTGAACCCTTTCGCTGCCCTCTGCATCTGGCCTATACCCCAGCTTGAATGTATAAATAAATAAATCTTAAAAAAAAAAAAGATGCCTCTGAGCCCAGCCCCTTTCCTCTTCCTCCCGCCACCCTCTCCACATGTGCTCACTCCTTCCCATCTTCCCCGAGACACCAGCAGTGCCAAGAAGGGTCGGGGACTGGTCAGGAGGAACTAGTCACTCAATAAGCAGTGGGCGGCGTTTCTGTGATCTGATTCCCAAAATTCTTATGTTGAAACTAACTCCTGAGGTGTTGGAATTAGGATGAGGTCTTTGGGGTGATCAGGTCATGCCGATCGAATCCTAATGAGAAAGATTAATGCCCCTATAAGAGAGACCTCAGGTTGCTCCCCCTCCCTTTCTCTGAGCTAAGGACACAACAGAATGATAGCTACGTAGGAGGCGGCCCCTCACCAGGCACGGAATCTGTCGGTGCCTTTCCCTTGGACTTCCTGGCCTCCAGCACAATGAGGAATAAGCATTTTTCACAAGCTACCCAGTTGAGGGTATTTTGTCACAGCAGCCAGTGAAAAAGTAAACCAAGGCTGAGAAACAGAATTACATTACCTGACCTTTACAAAAAAATCTTTAGTAAATTACGGTTAGCCGCAAAATCGTTAGGATGTTGGAAGCCAGCGTGTAGAGACTGCTGTCTCGTTCGGAAGCACTTGCATCCCCAGCAAAGAGAGAAGGTCATCATGTCTGCAGCTGACCTTCACGTAGGTCAGCAAATGTGTGAATGTGCCGGCATATTCCAGTACAAAAAAATGCCACCAAATTGTTAATGAATATTGAATCTGGGGGAATTGGTGATACAAGCAGTTACTATAGTATCTGTTCATTTTTTCTCTATGTTTGAAAATCTGCAGACCAAAAATTACCTTCTCTCCCCAAGTTTTTAAGTCTCTTGACATACAATTCATCATCAGGCCCAACTTCATCATTCCTAGCTTCTCCTCCCTAACTGGACCCCAATCCTGTTACAGCTCAAAGAGAAAAGATGATTTTAGGAGAGAATTCCATCAGTATGTTTTTGACTTGTATTGCATAAGCTAAAAAGTTCTGCAAATAGAAATATATATAATGTCAGTTCCATTTCTTTAAAACATATGTTTCCCTTTCAGATTTTAAACAGCATCTACAACAGAACTGATTTAGCTAAAGTAGTACATAAATTTGTGGACGATGATATACGGCATGTGTTTCTACAAAACACTTCTCATGAATAACTGAGTACTGTAATATGATTTAAAGATACACTTTTTCTTTAATAATAAAAAATTCTTGACATATTGTATAATATTTAATAATAGCCATATTAATCAGGCACTGCCAAAAGATATTTATAGTCAGATCCTCTCATTTAGCATCCCCCTTCCCTCGGCAAGCCAAGGCTTCCCCAGCAAACATGAGTCTAACTTCAGGATGAATAGTTACATCTGAATACGCTGGATCATTAAAACGTAAATGAAAAGGCACACAAGACTTGCTTAAACGAAATTAAAGGAATATTTTAACAGTTTCTCCTTTAGGAAAGAACACAAAGCATATAAGATAAGATGCTTCTTAACCCCAAGTATCTGAAACCTTTACTCAAGGCAGCTTCGATGATAAAGAAAATAAATCTTAGGCATTACAGGTTGCCTAGGTCTGTCTTTCAGACACACCCTTTTCAGAAGAGCAACTTTGCCTTCCAGCTGATCCTTAATTGTGATGTGACAACTCAGACCAGAATTCACCTCCAAGCAAAGTCAGGGAAAGGAGATGTTCCCCTCAGATCTCCTAAGAGCCAAGAGACCTTTCTCCAAGGCCCCACAGCAAGGGGCCCTCCTTGCTGGGTGACTGAGACTGGCCCCACCAATGAATGTGGTGAGCTTCACTTCCCCTTAGGATGGAAGGAACAGCGTTGATCCAACACACTGACCACCCCACAAGTCCAGTGGCAGGGACTGGAGCCTGGGGGGAGGTGTGTCCCTAAATACATAACTCAAGAAAAAAGACCTACACTGAAGAGGGAGAATGGAAGAAGAGAAGAAGGAAGAAAGGAAGGGGGGTGGGTGGATGGACAACAGATATGAAGCTCTCAATTCTAAGACAGTTTGTAAATTCTCAAAATTTCAAACCACAATTTCCCAGGAATTGAAAGCAAAATTTATAGCAAGTATAAATTTTAGACAACTCCTTTAATGATAATATATCTGCAAACTCAACTCAGGGCAAGTTTACCAGCTTTACACCAACGGCCTACGGTGTCAAGGGCCCGACACATCCATGTCCTGGAAAACACAAGAGCCCCTTGGTTCAGTGACAGCAGGGTGCATGGACTCTCCCACAGAAGTCTGCACACACTCGGTTCTGCGCTCCCTTGGGGCAGCCTCTCTGACATACCCCAAAATTGAGTACCCTCTCAGCCCACAAAGAGAGTTCACACTCCCAATCCTGGTAGTTTTGCTCCAGGACTTATCCCATCTACTATCTCTTCCTTAACCACTTTGCTGATTGCACATTTCCTCTAGCCTATAAGGTCTGTCTCCTTTGAACACCACCTAACACAGCAATTCTCAAAAACCACATGTTCAACAAATGAATCTTCAAGTGAATGAACCTTATTCCTCTAAGCTTCATTCTCACCTTCCTCATCCTCTCCTCTAACTCTACCTTCTCCTAGCACCCACCCACAGCTTTAAAGTGAGCACGTGGGCACAAATTTTTATCTCTAGCCCAAATTTACCACACCACTGAGTTCCCGATGGCACTTAACCATCCAATTCAACGTCTACAATTGGACATCTCACAGTCTCCTTAAAAATGAACACATGCCAAGTTCAACACAGTATCAGACACACTGATCTGTTCTCTCTCCAGCCCCACGGTGATTCTGCTGTACTTCAAGCTGGGTAAGAACAAGCGAGGGCACTGGCTGCGATACAGAGATAATGAGTTTTCCATTCTCTTACAGCCAGCAGGACTCCCTCCGTCCCTCTTATCCCAGCCATGAGGCCCCCCATCTCTCCAACCTCACTCACTAGTCTCCGTGCAGATCCTCAAACACACGCCCGCTTCACAGCTTACTCTTTGCACCTACTGTTACCTAGTCTTTTGAAGTCCCCTCTCTGTCTGCACATAGATGTACGTGTGTGTCCAGTGTACACACACACCACGCACAGCCCTAAAGAAAGTGCTGGTGTCTGGGCCTCCCTGGTGGAGCAAGGGGTTAAGTCTCAGCACTATGAAGCTATCAGCAGCCACTGCAGCAAGAGTTTGCTGCTCGACCAGGAAGCTTCCCACATGGTGCAGCAGACCTCTCCTGTCTCCCCGCTGCTCCCCTCAGCAGTGTATTTCAATAGACCTGCCTGTTCTGCTCCCCACTCTGTCTCTGAGGAATCTTCTCACTCCACCTACATACCTCTGGTCTACACCCCAGCTCTTGTATGCATAAATAAATCTTTAAAAAAAAAAAAAAGACAGAGAGAGTGAGAGAGTGCTGCCGCCTGGCATTCAGTTATAAACAGGGCCTGGCTGAAAGCAATCAGTTCCATGTTCACATCCTCTAATAGGTTCAAGGCAACCTAGTGTGCTCCTAACATGTACAGAGATTTATTACCGACAAATGGCTGGAAAATAAGGTCAAAGACAAAGACAATTAAAAAGTAAATATCAGAGGAGAGTAAGTCACAGCACAGAACATCAGCTATGCTGTCCACACTCTCTGATGTGCATGAACAACCACAGCACACCCAGGTGCCAAAAATATAACCTGTTTCTGAACACAACAGACACCAGCTATACCCTCGGAGTGCCCGTCACCCTTCCTTCGGAAGGAAGGCACATTGATTCCTTCCATTATTAACCAAACACCCACCAAATGTCTACTGTGCGACAGGCTCGGGATACTTGTCAACCACAGTGACTTTTCTTGGCAGGGGAAAGAAAACCCTCAGGGATGGGCAGCCCCCCCACAACCACAGCCCAGAGGCAGGATGCCCTCCCAGCCGGCTGGTTCCCTCGGCTTCCCTTAGGGCCTGGCCCCGCTCATTCCCTGTGTGGGTTCCTGCAGGCAGCAGCCCAGAACTACAGCGATTGTTTCTGATGACAGTAAGGAAATGCCTTTCCCAGAAGCCCCAAGCAAATCTGGACTCAATTAAGAAAGGTCAAATGCTCATTCTTGAGTCAGGAGCCATGGAATGTGCGTGAGGCCTGTCCTTAACTGGGTCGGGCTGGGTGAGGAGGGACAGCCAGCCTCCTCAGAAGCAGGGGGACTGTGAGAAGAAGACAGCAATACTTCAGGGAAGATGGAAAAGGGGAACAAGGAAAAGGAAATCTTACAAGCCAAGATCATTTTACACATTTGTGAATACACACTTGTGTATGTGGAAATGTGAATATACTACTATGGACACACCTGTGGATAAGAAGAGAGACACATACAAAGGGATGAAGAACGCTGAGGGTAGATGCGTCAGTAACACACCAGGGGTCCCACAGCAAAGCCCCAGGGAGAGGCACCTGGAGGCATGGCCGGTGAGTGGCCACAGATACGGGAGGAGGAAGCGAAGCAAAGAGAACTAAGAAAACGAGGAAAGTCTGACCTTCAACACAAGGGGGATGTTCACAGCATGTCTTTCCTGCGTCCTCTGAAATGTCACCCTAAATGTATGAGTGACATGGAATTTGAAACATGATCATCAAAGAGCATTCAGAATAGAAGGAAATTAAAATCCCACTGTCTAATATTCACCAAAGCCAAAAATGAGCCCTACTGGTAACACATCTGATCATAAAGCAAAACAAAATGATCGCCTGGCAGACACCTGAATAAGACAGCGAAGTCTACCCAGAAGCCGTCCCCCTTGACATGTTTTTTTATTCCATTTGTCTGTCATATAAGGCGCACACACTTCAAGGCACAACTTCAAAACAGAATCAGTGCCTTAAATGTCAGTGACCACAAACTCTGACCCACATCTGCTTTGTCAATAGTCACATCCCTAACAATGTATTTATCAACAAACATTTTATTTATTTGCCACTTTCACACAACTATGATGGAACTGAGTCACATGGGGACAGAGGACATAAGGCCCACAAAGCCTAAATTATTTACAATCTCATCCTTTACAGAGTTTGCCCAACTCTGCTTCAAGCAATTGTTTCTAAAATTCAATTCTTGAAATGGTTTGTAATAAGGTGTTGAGAAAACTGTATTTATTTGGTAGCTAAGAGTTCAGTAATAGGCTTACAATGAAAAAGCATTAAATAAAATAACAGGAAGAGATAATAATAAAAGAATACTTACAATCTTTCAAGGAGACTTAATCCAGAAAATGAGCCATTCTTCAGCTCGGATATTTTATTGTTACTCAGAATCCTAAAATGACAGGAAAAAAAAAAGTAAGTCTCCCAATATATGTACACCATCAATATCAAAGTAATTTAGCTAATTATGTTGAAACCTGTGAGGAATTCTAAGTCATTTATTGTCCATAGAATTTTTGTGATGCCTGACCAAAAGAAGCTTTGTTCTTTCTTTGAGAAACCACTCACATTATCGTGTCACATCTTAAGTCAATCCTCTCATTTAACCAAAATTTTAAAATAAAAAGGGATAAGTCAAAATTGCTCAAAACTCAATATAAGAATAAAGGGGGCAAAGAGACGGAGAAAATCAAGAAAAGGGGAGCCACTACATGCTCAATGAGAGAACTGAACTGTTAGGGGTGAGTTTACTGTAGAGTGTGTATAGACAATTTATAATGATGCTCACCTAAAACTCATGCGCCAATGCAGTATTACTTCATACCTGAGGCCTTTCTGAGACCCTTAGTCTTCACTTGACGTTACGATATGTATGTTGCTTTCAAAATGTCTCATCCAATAATGCAAAAGAATAAAGAATTTTATCTAATTGATCAATTTACATTGTTGAACAGCTATTCAAAAGATGGAAATAAAAAAATGCACAATAAGTGCTCTATAAAACACTGACCTTAAGCAGGTGACAGTATCTTCTAAATGTCATTAAAATCACGCTGAATAGTCTTTTTAATGTAACAGTATACAAATCCAGTAAATGTCTACACAGATGAAAATAGGCTTTATGCATACACACACTGACACAGCTACAGAAAATGCTCTATCTCATGTTAGGAGAATATACTTTAAAACTGCACTGAAGTAAACTGATATAAAGAATAGTAGAAACACCTCCATTTGCCTAAGATCAGACTATGTCCCTGATCTTGCTTCCTTAGGCTTTGTAACTGCGTCTCTCTTGCAGGGAGAATACCCAAGAAAGATGTCCATATAGAAGATGCAAAGGCTAAGTCTCCTTTATTTAGGGGGAACAGGGATATCAAAGTATGGAAGACAGAAAATGTTTATATAGTGAGTGCTAACAACTTAACAAGAGCTAAAAGTAATGGAAAGGTAACCAGACTAGGTTACCCACCTGTAACTAAAGTTCTAGTTTGTGATAGTCACCACACTTTTCTAGGTGGACTTGAACTAAAACTGCTTCACGAAGGAAAAGATTCAACTAGACTCAGCACCAAGATGCTTCAACTTCTTTTAATTTTCTGTAATCATTCACGTTTTAATGAGCAACTCTGACGTCCTTTATAGTGACTAAGAATTTATAACCAATAAAGCAAAACTACACAATCGACTGAGTTCTGTGACATTAGTATCCCATTTCCAGTTGAAGAATGAAATCCAAATAAGGAAGTAGCTTGTGAAAAACTGCCAAGGTGGTGACTAAATCACACTCACTGCAATTCAGTATTGCTTTGGCAAAAGGACTGTCATTTGCTCAGTTATAAAGGTTTTAGTACAATAAATGATAGATTTTATTGAGGAGAGTAAAAAGAAGACATTTCATCACACTTAAAAAGTTATAACTGTAACCTTAAAAATATAGTTTACAACTTCATGTTAATATATGCTGTCTACACATTACTCGCTGTGTTTAAGGATTGTGTGCAAGAAAACAGGAGCAGTGTGAATAAATCTACCCTGCAGACAGCTTTTATACTGCATTTTGAAATGGGGCACTGTGGAACTAGCAAATACATAATATCATGAATCATTATAAACCTAAAATCCACTCATAATCAATATTTTTGCTGACAACTTTAAAATTTCAAACTTTTGAGGAGGCGACTAATGAAAAATATAAAACTTGACCAAAGTTATCAAACCTATATATACCCATCTCTGTTCAAGACGAAGGGAGCCACCACCACATGATCTATAAACAATGCTTAGGAATACTATTCTGAGCTCATGCCTCTCGAATTTAAACACCATTTGAAGAGTTTGATGTCCATTGCTATCATTTAACACAGTACCAAGTTAGTTCAGTGCATCATTTATGCTGAAACATGAAAAAGGAAGTTAAGATCTAATGCAGACACTTCTTTTTTAAATCAAAAGTTGATGGAGCAGAAATAAAAATTAAGTATTACAAGTTCTCAGTTGCTATGGAAAGTTCCAGAATGGAATGCTGTTAACACCATCCACATCCTCTATGGCAGAAGGCACAGAATAATTTTCTCATTGAAAATACATTTCAACAGCATTAAATATTCAGCTCAAACATTACAAATATAATTCTTCAAGGAAAGACTGGAAGGAAAAAAATCAGACAAACAATCAAATAAGGTTATTGTAGTGGCTTGAATGGTGGCTTTCAAAAATATGTCTACCCTAACCCAGGAATGCAACCTTAAATAGAGTGTGATATAATTAAGAGTTTGGAGATGCCTTCTGGTTATAGTGGTCCCTCCCTCTATTGACAGGTGTCCCGAGAAGAGAGGACAAGAAAAAACTCATGTAAAAACGAAGACTGATTGAGACAGGAAAAAAAGAAAATGAAGGGAACTGGATTTAGAAATCAAAATAAACTAAGGTTTTCTAACACTAAGAAAAGGAACAAATGGGACTACATTTTAATATTTAATGCATTTTAAAGCTTTGATTTTTTTCAACTCATTAAGCAAGTTTAAACAGTAAACATTTACAAATACTATCAAAGGCAAACATTCATTTCCCAAATATATAAAGAGCTCTTTCAAAACACATGTCCAATAGAAAACCTAGCAAAGACCATCAACAGACAGTTCTATAAAAGTAAATACTAATGGATCATAATCATTTGGAGGGACATACAATCTCAATCACAACAGAAATGTACACTGAAACTGAAACAAGGTATCATAAATCAGTTACCAAGGTGGGAGAAAATGAAGCAACATATGATAGACTGAAAAGTAAAAAACAACTACTTGTATTTTGCTATCTGCACATTCATTACAGAGGGCAAAAGTATGAAAAAAAAATATATATATATATAAAATATCTGCTCCATTAATTCCCTTTCTGGAACTACATCCTGAAGACAAAAATTGCACAAAATATATTACATAGTATATATTATATAATTATAAATTTACATGACAAAATTATTCATTGCACTATTTTTCTCTAAAAGCTAATGACGAGATTTAGGTTGAGCCAGTAATATGTGATTCGGTAATATTATCCATTAAATGGGATACCGCACAGAAGTGGGGGAGAGAGGGCTGCAAGTTAGGGGAGAGGATGCTCTTCCAACTTACTACGCATACAGAAAAAATCAAAAACAATACTGACAACAGAAAGCATTATATACATATTAAAGTTTCCATTCCTTGACATTTCTTATTTGCTCTTAATACAAACTGTGGAAATACAAATTGATCCTGTATTAGCTTTATGATTTTAGAATACTTGATACTGTTATTATCTTTATCCGGTACAAGAAAAAACAGACAATTCAGCTGAGCTACATTTTGAGTTACTAACCTTAAAGGTCACACATTCCGAAACCTTTGGGGCCACCTGTGATAAGCTAATATGCAGAATGTTAACTCCTCAAAAATGAATGTTTAATGCCTTGCTACAGTTATCCCACTAATGAAAACTGGTTATTTCCCACATTCTGCAAAGATCGAGTCTAGGGCCAGCCAAACCAGACCCACCAGCTGTTTCATCACAGCCTACAGGCTCTAAGAATGATTTTTATATTTTCAATGGCTGTAAGAAAATCCAGAGTTATATTTTATGATATATGAAAATTCTGAGAAATTCCTATTTCAATGTTCTTAAAATTGACTGGGACACAATCATGTCCGTTTGTACACATGCTATTTGGGGCTGTTTTCCTGCTGTGATACAGAGCTGTGGTGTAATCACAGAGACCACCTGGCTCAGAAAGTTGAAAATATTTACTATCTCGTCCTGCACAGAAAAAGGCTGTCAACCCCTGCTTTAGCATACTCTGTTCCCAGCTGATTCCCTTTTTTCAAGCATATGAAAAGCAAGTGCTAATTTCTAAATGAATTCTTTCTAGCTAGTGAGAATAAGTAGTGGATTTCAAAACTCCCTGTCAATTTGAATAATTTTTGCTTTAAAATCACATTAATTCCGCATGCCATCAGCAATTACACACATTCTGCCCTAAGCATTATTAGTTTGCTCACCAACATGTCCTCCTCTTGATTGGAGGCATTCATTTATTTCTGCAGAAAATATTCTGAGTGCTAGCTTTAGCTCTTGAGTGTCAAAAAATGCTTTGCCCTCACTCTGTCACATCAGCTTGTTTAACGATATCACCCATTATCTGAAATTACTCTGTTCTGGTGTTTGTGTATTTACTGTCCTCCTTGACAAGGCAAAAACCCATCAGTGTAGAATTCTCTTCCAACTGAACCATCATCATGTCCCCACTGTAAAAACGGAACCGTGTGTGTGTGATTCTGAGACTGAGTCTAAGGAGTTAAAGTGTAGGAGCACAAAAGGGAAAAAAAAAAAAACTTATCTGAACTTTTCCTGAGATTTGCTTTTACAGACACAGCAAGTCTGGAAGCTTATCAACAACCTTGAGTGGAGCTCCAAGACCAGCCAGGAAGTGAGAGCCCAGAGTGGGGGAAGTACACAGAGATTCAAAACTCCAGTTACCTGAAGAAAAGCCTCTTCCTCATGTGTGACCTGCCCTGCAACTTGCCCATGAACTTCAGCCAAGTCTACCCACTTGGCAGGCAATGGCAGAAAAGCACCAGCACTGCGGTGGGGAGAGGACTCTCCATTCCTGGCCAGACCATCCCACTGGACTGGGGCCAAGCTTGTCACAGCCGCATGGTGGCCTGAGGCCTGTCTCACCTGATCACCAGCCCCCCCACCCCATCACAGATGCTAGACCTGCCTCTCACCCCTGAGGCTCTCCAGGGGATGCCCAATTTTGTTCCTCCCTTTCATCTCCCCTTATCTTCCAACACCCAACCCTACCAGGAAACACCCTGTACTTCTAACCTCACCCTGGCATGTGCTTTGCAGAGGATCCAAATGACATGACCTCTATGATCTATCTGTTCAATAAAGGAATAAAATAAAAATATGGCTGGGTTTAAGGTTCTATGTTCCCGCTCCAAGGAATTAACAATAAAATACCCAGTGGTAAGGATGGAAGTAGGAATCTCAACCCCACTCTCATTTCCTTCTTCCCTCTGAGGCTTGCAGAATTTCTTTTTCTTTTGAAAATCAAAATTTCTACCCAAAATGGCTACGTGGCTAGTTTTCTTCTTCTCAAATTGCTACAGAAGTGTCCAAAGATACTTTTTGTCCAATTTTAAGCCTTCTAAAATTAGGATCATCTTAAAATTGATATTGTAAGAAATTCCCAGCTGCCAGGAAAGGAGTTAGCTCTGAATTTATCAGTAGTTGTCACTGTTGGCATATAGACAAACTGTGGTTGAATTTTAAGTCTGGATTCTTAATTATGGTTTAATGTTTATACATTAAGGTTTGACTATGATACAGCACTGAAATAAAAACTTGTATAAAAGAAGATTGCATATTATATGACAGACAACATAATTAAAGGCAGCCAAAATGTTAAATCTCTCAGAACTTAACATTTAGGAGAGGCTGGTGGGATTCATTCATGTGTCATGGAAAACTATCACTCAAGCAGCTCAAATCTCTCAGAAGCAGCTCAAATCTCTTCAAAGCAGCCAGCTAATTTATAAGGGAATTGGTTAAATTTCTGCAAAATATGATTAAATTAAATTTGGAAAGGTGTGGGGGGAAGCTTGTTAAATTAACCAAGCAAAAAGTCCAAAATTCTATTCTTCACTGACATCTAATTTACATTAGCAAGACAAAAGATGCAAAGGTCAAGACTACTTCTAGAGAATGCACGCTGGGTCATGCTGTAAGCATCACACTGTCACGTGACTCAGGAATACTAATCGCACATACCCAGGAAGAGAAAACAACTGATAAAGGGGTAAAATGTTAGCTACAGCAAAACAGCAATAGCAAAAGAGATACATCTGGGCAAAGACAAATAAAAGGTTACCCACTGTTCTTTTAACATTTGTGTAAGTTTGAAATTATTTTCAAATGAAACTGTAAAGAAAAAAATAGTGTTGACTAATTTGAAAAGATATATGCACTCCTATGTTTACTCAGCACTATTTACAGTACCCAAAAGCTGGAAACAACCAAGGTGGACATGGATAGATAATACAAAAAGAAATGTGGCGCGTAGATAGATATATAAACATACAATGGAATGCTATCCAGTTATTTTTAAAACGAAGACATGAATCTTGCCATTTGCAACATGGATGGACCTAGAGGCAATGCTTAAGCCTAGTAAAATTAGCAAAGAGAGAAAGACAATAACTGTATGATTTCACCCACATGTGATCTATAGAGAAAATAAACAAACAGAATCACTAAATAACACAAAAATATACATTTGGACAATAAGACCAACTAGAGGTTACCAGAAGTGAAAGGAGGAAGGAGGCAGGTGAATCTGGAAAAAGGGGATAATGGTATAGTGAAGGACAGAACTGGATTTTCAGCAGTGATCTTAATGTAGTTTATACACATGCTGACTCGGTGATGTATCATGAATCTTAGTGCAATGTTACTTCAATTTTAAAAAATAATAAATTGCCCCCCAAATTATATTAAAATGGTATTATGCATACCATAAATGCTTAAGTGATTCAGAACTCTAAATGAGAAGACTAAGTATTCTCTAGGGTACTAAATAGTGGTTATGTCAGGGCAAAAAAAGAAATACTTTTTTTTTTGAAGATTTATTTTTATTTATTTATGCATCCAAGAACTGGGGTCTACGCCAGAGGTGTGAGGGGTGAGAGGATTCACCAGAGACTGAGCGGGGAACAGAACAGGCAGATCTACTGAAATACACTGCTGAGGGGAGCAGCGGGCAAAAAAGAAGAGGTCTACTGCACCATGTGGGTCAGGTTCCCGGCCAGGGATCGAACTCGTGCTGCAGTAGCATGAGTGGAGATATCAAGTGGAGATATTTTGTTAGTGCTGAGACTTTAACCCCTGTGCCACCAGGGAGGCCCCAAGAAACAAGCAGTTTTAAAGAAATCAACTCTGAAAGAGAACTCTCCTCCATCTGCCTCTGGGTTAGATACTACATCTCCTACATTCATCCTCCACATCTCTTAATTCTGCTTTGTAATTCTCCTCTTAAACCTTTATGGTCAATTTTGGAAGAACCCTCTGCTCAGTTTTCCAACCACCTATTTCTAAGTGATCCCCATGTGGCTCGTGCACGGCACCTGGCAACAAGGCCATCTCACTGAGTCCTCCTTCCTCCAAAACCTCCTTTCCTGGAGACATCCTCACTGTCTGGATTTGCTGTCCTGTTGAGTGGCAGAAAAGGAATTAGAATTTCTCCATAGTAACTTTTCCCCAATCATTCTGTAGATCTCCACCCAACTGAGAATCCTTAGTTGCTTGCTCATAATGACAAGTGGGGGTCAGGACTGATGAGGATTTGTTGCTGAAGAGGGTTTCTTCAGCACACATGAAATTAATGGAGAATGGACTGGAAGGGACAAAAGCATGCTTATCTCAACACTGAGCCGTCTCATGTACTTAGAAGATGGGGGCACAAAAGAAATCCAGGTGGCCCACAACACGGTTCATGCGATACACACTCACTAGTACTTGGTCCTGGCTATTCGAAACTAAATTGCCATGTCACAGAGGGCAGCGCAACCACCAAGACCCTTGAGCCAAACTTGCTGAACTAAGACCTGGAGTAGCAGCTGGGACTATCAATCGCCGGCCCAGCTTGCCTTACCCGATGTTGCTGTCCCTCCCTACAATTTCAAATCTTGGGAACCTTCCAGGATCCTGCTAAGAAAATTCATTTTCTAGTTACTCCCACTTTTGTCTCTATTGGGTTGTAAGTTCCTCCCTGTGCAGCTTTATCATCAATCTAATCCCTTCTGTTTTATTTATTCTCCTACGTCCTCAATCCTTCTGGACCACTATAGCACTGTTCTCATTTTTTAGTACAGTTAGTTATGGGTCTGGTAATATTTTTACTGTTCTGTCGTTTTCAACTGAGTTTTGGAACGAAAGGAGAAAAAAGCAGACAAGCGTAGTTCAAATTATACCCACTAAGGGGGTCGTAAAGAGGTCATTTCCTAAATGTAGAGGCCCCTACCCCTCCTCTCTCCTCTCTGCATGTTAAGTGATGGGGGCAGCCTTGGGTCACAGCCCATTCTTCCCCCTTCACGCAGAAAGGCTAACATTACCTTTACAAATTTGACAAAATCCATGTCAAAATAACAATCATCTTTCACTCAATGCAAGGATCACGTCTAAGCACAAGGCCACCCATTCACACAGAACAGGTCGGACATCAATCCAAGTAGAAGCTCCAGGTTCCTAGGAAACAGAGTCCCCAGCACATATGCTCGGGTTCCTGGTCCAACCTCCAGATGTCAAGTGCAAAGCAAGGCAGTCAGTGCTGGCCCACTGGGAGGAGAAGTGGCTGTGCCTGAGCTGATGAACCTGAACAACCTTTGGTTTGGGGTCACTTTTCCAGTCCCTGCGCTACCCCAATAACCACTGAGCAAGGGATCCTATACAGAGGGCAGACTGCACTACCCAGGTGCTGAATTTGAACTTCACAGCAGCATCTGGCTTCAGGACCTCTCAGTCACGCTAAGTCGTGTCTGTGAAACATCCAGACAATTTAAATACCTGGTCTCTGGTCTTTGTGGCGATGTCTATGAATGTGGGCACAGCAATTACAGTGTGGCTTCAGTTTCAGGCGAGACCCACACCCACACTGCCCACACAGGGGTCTCCTTATACCTGCTGCGCTCGTTATGAGCACTTGGAAAGGTCTAAGCCACCACACAAAACCACAACTAGAAAACTGTAAAGCTGAGACTCAACGATGACCAGCGCACAGGCCACTGCGCCACCCGAGGCCAAGGTCACAAGCATGCGCGCCACCATTTTGGTCGCTCCCGACTGCTAAATCACAGCACCAAGGTAGGTCCATGAGTATTTTTCTAAGTTCTTTTATTTTTTTTTTCTTTTAGCATGTGAAGATTTTGTAATATTTTAAATATGTATTGCCACTTATTTATTTATGCATACAAGAACTGGGGTGCAGGCCAGAGGTGTGAGATGGTGAGAGTATTCACCAGAGACAGAGAGGGGAGCAGAACAGGTGGATCCACTGAAATAGACTGCTGAGGGGAGCAGCGGCAAGACTCTCAGGAGAAGTCTGCTGCACCATGTGGGACAGCTCCCTGGCAGGGCATCGAACTCAGGCCATAGCGGTGACAGTTCTGAGATTTAACCCCCTGCACGATCAGGGAAGACCTCTTACTAAACTGTTTTAATAACATACAGGAAACTTGCTCAAGCCCTTAACTTCATGACACTGAAAGAAGCTCATTTAAAAATGGGTAAGATTAAAATGGAGACAAATACAGCTCAGCACACATGGTCTACAATGACGAGTTTGCAGACAGCACATTCATGTGTGAGGCTGGGCAATACCACTATCTTCACAAACACGAGAAGTGCCCAATGACGAGAGTTTGCCTCATCTTGAGATTCTTTGCTCAGATTCACTCAGAAAACATTCCATGCCAATCGAACCTCCTTCTCAAAAATGCACAGTATCAGGGCCTCCCTGGTGGCGCAGCGGTTAAGTGCTGTGCTGTGGAACAACGCGAGTTCGACGCCCAGCCGGGGAGATTCCCACATGGCGCGGCAGACCTCTCCTGCCTCGCCCGCTGCTCCCCTCAGCAGTGTATTTCCGACTATCTGCCTGTTCTGCTCCCCGCTCTGTCTCTGGTGAACCCTCTCACCGCCCCATGCCTCTGGCCTGTACCCCAGCTTGTATGCATAAATAAATAAATCTTAAAAAATAAAAAAAATGCATGGTATCGTTTACTGAACATTTAGCTCATGTATTTCATCAAGAACCTCTCTTCAGGGCCTCCCTGGTGGCGCAGCGGTTGAGCGCTGCGCTGTGGAGCTGTCGGCAGCTCGCGATGCGAGTTTGACGCCCGGCCGGGGAGAATCCCATATGGTGCGGCAGACCTCTCCTGCCTGGCCTGCTGCTCCCCTCAGCAGTGTATTTCTGATCTTCCTGTTCTGCTCCCCGCTCTGTCTTGGGTAAACCCTCTCGCCACCCCACGCCTCTGGCCTGTACCCCAGCTTGTACGCATAAATAAATAAATCTTTAAAAAAAAAAAAAGAACCTCTCTTCAGTGATAACAATGCCAGACCCACTCTGCAGAGCTGAACCCCCTCTGAATCTGGGTGCCTGCAATAACGCGCGGCAGCTTGAAGCAGAGGCTGCAAGGTCAGGATGCGTGGATCTGAATCCAGTGCAGCTACCTCACACTAATAGGACTGCCCAGTGGTCCCTGACACAGACCTTGGGTGCCGGAACCCACAGAGAGGGCACTGGGAGTGTGGATTTCTTTAGAGCAGGGGTCAGTGACCTCTGGTCCACAAACTTTCTGTGAATAAAGTTTTATTATTCACTGGCTGTGAAGCTATGGGAACAGGCAAGTTGCCCCAAATTGAGAAAGTGATTTGAGTTCAAAGAACAGAGTAGGCAGGTTTATTCATGGATGTACAGCATCCAGCAGTGGACAGAACTTTGCTTTGAGGCAGGAACCATGCCACCCCCCACCACAGGTCTTCTGATACTCTGCTCAGTACCTGAGATCTGAATTCTACAGTGAAGAAAAAAGATCCCCTAAGTTTCCAAAGTTGCATGAAGACATGCTGGTGTCTTTGTTATCTGCATTTAATTTTCTACTACTGGAGAACTAGGGGCAATACACTTTCTGTCTCTGATCTCTGTGTCTGCCTTCCTGAAACTGTACATGGTAGTACTTGCAGCTGTAATTTCTGCAAGGTGAACAATCATTTAAAACTAGACAGCGGGGCCTCCCTGATGGTGCAATGGGCTAAGTCTCAGCCTACGAAGCTATCCACAGCCATTGCAGCATGAGTTTGATCCCCAGCCAGGGAGCTTCCCACATGGCACAGCAGACCTCTCCTGCCTCACCTTCTGCTCCCCTCAGCAGTATATTTCAGTCAGTCTGCCTGTTCTGCTCCCCACTCTGTCTCTGGTGAATCCTCTCACTTCCTCACATCTCTGGCCTACACCCCAGTTCTTATATGCATAATTAAATCTTTAAAAAAAATAAAATACAGTGGGACAGCAAGTCAAAGATATCAACAGCTAAAACACTATTGTAGGATCACAATATAACTATGTAATCATCAGACACCTCAAAATAAAAAGAAGTGACATTAATAATGACACTAAGACAAGAGGTGTCCTCAGGGACATATCGTGGTTCATTAAATAACATTTCAAGTTTCTAGCCTTTTATAAAAACCTGACTTTTTAAAAGACTCATTTTATTTATATTGATTTCAGATTATTTATTCAGCAGTTTCACAAATAAAAAGGGAATTGTCTATTTTTCTGCTGCATAACACAGTAAATTTACATGAAATTACCATTTGGTCAAGAAAAACTAAGGGGTTTTTTAAGGGTGCTTTCAAAAATGCCTAAAAATGAAAAACTGCTTATTAAATAACACTTCATCTTATGAACACATCAGCTATATGAGAAAGGAAGCCCATTTTTCAAGGTGTCTGTACACCATAAAAACACTGAACACTTAATGTTAAGAGTATAATGAACGAGAGTTTATTTGGCATTTTAATCAAATAGAGACGGTTCTATGGGGATCATATTGAGGTACTTCTTGGATCTGGAGTCTTTGATTTTTTAAGTTGAAATTCTTCTTTTAAAAATAATTCTTACTGAGGTACTATTGATTTATACACATAAAAGGTCCTGGTGCATTGCATTATAATTTGACATCTGAGTATACTATATTATGATTATCACCGAAGTCTAGTTTTCAACCACAATTAAACCTCCTCTGTATGGAACACAGTATTCTACAGACCTGTTTCCACCCTGTAGTGATTACTCACAAATAAAAGAAAAAATTGACCCTTTTATCCTACCCCCCCCCTTTTAGTAACCACCATTCTGTTGTCAGAATCTAAGGACTTATTTTTTCCTTTAGCTTTGTTTGTTTTTATATTCCACATGAATGAAATCAACAGTAATTTCTTTCTCCATCTTATTTTTCTTATAAGCTCAAATTTTTTGATGATGCACCTACTACTCATTAATGGGGGATATATTTGAACACGTAATGCGTGTTAAGATTGACACTAAGGATGCAAAAATAAAACCTCAAAGACTAATTAATACTACACTTAGTGAACCTAAGTAGAAATACTACATAATGGATTCATTAATCCAAAAGAAATGCAGATTTTACAAGTTACTGAGAGCAGAATAATTAGGGGGGAGGTTTCTGAACTTTGTTCCTAAAAAGAATGAGTCAGAATTCAAAGGGCAGACAGGAAGGGGAAAAAAATTCAACAGATTAATTTCTCAAGAGTCTGTATTAGTTTTCTATTGCTGCATAACAAGTTAACACAAACTGATTAAAATCAACATCCATTTATTGGCAGGTTGTTCTATGAGTCAGAAGTTCAGATAGAGTGACTAGATCCTCTGCTCACTTTTTATGGAACTGTTATAAAGAGTCTGTATACCAACAGACACTCCTAAGCTAATGAACGGCATAGAAGAGAGAAGAAAGTGAGGGAGAAGATCAACAGGCAGTTAGAGACACACATACACAGATACCACTCTAGAAATTTACCTAACGTCATACGGGGGAAAAAAAAAAAGGAAAATTACAGAGGCTAAATTAGAGAAGCCCTTTCTCCCTGTAAGGAGTACACAGAGAGCCATGAGAAGGAGGTCCAAATCTCAACCATAAACTTTGTTTCAATGTAAGACTGTTAAAGTTCCTAAGTGGTGTTCTAAAAACTCCAGTGCAGAGATCAACAAACTTTTCTGTAAAGAGTCAGAGAATAAATATTACAGGCTTGTGGACCAAGAAGCAAAATCAAGGATCAGTTCATATATAATGAGAGAAGATTCATTCCCTCATTGTGATACCAAGAAAACTCAAAATATAATAATCGACAATTTTTTATAATACTTGACAAAGACTCTTTCCTTGACCAAATTTTTGGTGGACTCTGAGTTCTCTAGTTAACTAAGGCCTCTACCACCTTGGGTTTCCTTGTCAGTCCTTACAGAGTCCAATTTTAGCAATAATCCTATTAAGTCAGTTTAGAGACTATCCTCCTACCTTGATTATCTGATCATCATTGATATCTGATCAAATCAGTCCAACAAGAGGATGTATCATTTGTAAGTATTTATGCACCAAAGAAAGAAGCCCTTAAATATATAAAGCAAATATTAGCAGATCTAAAGTGAAAAAGAGAAATACAAAATTGTCAGGGATTTTAACACCCCACTTCAACAAATGGACTGATCTAGACAGAAAATCAATGAGGAAAGAGTGCCCTTAAGTAGCACTTTAGACCATATAGACTTATACATAGAACATCCCATCCAAAAGAAGCAGAATTTATATTTGTATCAAGGCACATGGAACATTCCACAAGATAGATCATATGGTAGGCCACAAAACCAGTCTTAATAAATTTAGGACTAAAATCTTTAAAGCATCTTTAACAGCCAAAACAGTATAAAACTAGAAGGCAATTACAAAAAGAAAACTAGAATATCCAAACTCTGTACTACATACTACTGAACAACCAAAAGAAAAATCAGAAAATGCCTTAAGACTAATGAAAGTGAAAATGTAGCATATTAAAACTTATGGAATGCAGCAAAAGCAGTTCTAAGAAGGAAGTTCAGGGTGATAAAGATGGACACCAGGTAATAAACAAACAAAAAAGTCTCAAACAAACATCCTAACTTTACACCTCAAGGAACTGGAACCAAGCTGAGTCCAAAGTCTAGTAAAGGTTGTGCCTCCTGGAGGGGGTTTGCTGATGAGAATGAATAGCCCCAGGGAAAATGCTAAGTTTGCAGTTTGGGGTGGAGAGTCTGATGAAAAATAAAAAGGGACTGAAGGAGAAGAGGAAAACAGTCGTCATGATGTAGGAATAGAAGAATCAGTGGCAAAAAATGTAGCCACCAAGATTGAGAGTTTGGAAATCAGACGCCAGAAGTTTTTGCGCTGCCGGGATATAGAGTTTCGGATTGAGTGTTTTTGGAATCTTTAGTGACTTTGGGACCAGCAACTTTGGAGGCTTTGCAAGTAGCCTAGCGACGGAAACTGCTCCCAGTTTTGTCTTTATTGCAGCCCAAGGAAGAAAGCAGAGGCCCAAAGCAGGCGCCTTCCTAAAATGTGTGAGTGCAGTCTGATGGGCCGTCTGGCCGCTGTAGTTGCTGTTTGCAGTTTTGCTGGCCTGATGCTGTGCTGGAGCATCACGGCAGTTTTGGGAGCATTTCCAGTTGCGTCCTGTGTCGTACTCGTGAGTTGGAACCTGGCCTACACACTGGCTGTTGCGCGTGTGCAGAAGAAGGAAGACGCCATTGTGGAAACGTGGCCTATTGTTCGGAAGAGGAGCTCCACGTCAGCAGTGGCGGGAAGACGCCACCTTTGTTACTTTTCTGGGACTTAAAGGACTGGCCATTGCTTTAAGTAAGGTAAACGGCCATATGCGACTTCAGTAATTCTTTGATTTTTCCCTGTTTGTTAAATAAATCCCAATGTTGTTGTTGTTCCCTAAACCTAGTCTTGCAAATGTGCGCACAGGTGCAAAACCAATATAGCAACTGGTAAGCAATTGGGGCACTGCCTTTTGTTAATTTAAAAGCCTCATTTTTCCTTTATCAGAACTACAAGTCCAAATTTAGAAGAAAAAACAAAGATTAGCATACAAATAAAGGAGGCTAACCAGAAAAAAAAATCAATAACCTGTTGTACCTTTTTAAAGATAAAACTGACAAACTTTGATCTAGATACACCAAGAGAAAAAGATGAAAACTCAAAAAACCCGAAATGAAAGAGGAAACACTACAACTAATATTGAGCAAATTCACTTCCTACCATCCCCTTGGTGGAGTCTGATCAGCCTTTAGCAAAAATCCTTTTAAGCAATTTAGTAAAAATTTCCCCAGTTTTCTCTTAGTAATTTTCTATTCTTTGACCCCATCATCTTGCCAACATGCTTCTTGGTTTTAAAGCCCCACTTGTTCTTATTTTATCCAGACTTGGACTCAATCTCAGGGCACATATTGTGACAGTCTTAACCCTACTGCAATAGTCTTGAAGAGTCTTGTCACCATTTTAACAAGCATTAGAACATTTTTGTTCTTTATCAAACTGGCCATCTAGTAGGAATATTTTATTTTTGTCGTTGGACCAGTATAACAATTCATTTAATTGTGGTTCACCATTATCCAATCATTTCAAATCAACTGCAATGTAAAAAGTCATTTTTAGCTCACTGGGCCATAGTTCACTGGCTCTTGCCTTGAGAATGAACAGCTTGGAGGAAATAAAACCACCAAGAAATCCCAATACACAAATTCCCTCCAAGGCATTTTCCACATGACAACATTGCAGTAACAGAGGAAAATACATCTGATGTCCATAGATGGAATGCCGAATTAGCCACACGTAAAAAGGCATATTAGGGAAGAAAGGCTGCCCATGTGACCCTTCATTTCCCCATATTTCCCTGAGACATTCCAGTAAGTGAGAATACCAAAACAGGCAGATCTGAAGCAACAGAAACCCACTGGATGTGAAACTAAGTCCAGCTGGAATTTTTTTTTGAAGATTTATTTATTTATGCATACAAGCTGGGGTGTAGGCCAGAGGTGTGTGTGTGGGGGTGGGGGGGGTTGTGAGAGGATTCACCAGAGACAGAGTGGGGAGCAGAATAGACAGATCCACTGAAATACACTGCTGAGGGGAGCAGCGGGCGAGGCAGGAGAGGTCTGCTGCACCATGTGGGAATCTCCCTGGCTGGGGATCAAACTTGTGCTGCAGTGGCTCTGGATAGCTTCACAGTGCTGCGCTTAACCCATTGTGCCACCAGGGAGGCCCCAGTGCAGCTGGAACTTTTAAGAATACAATTAAGCCACAGATTTTCAAACTTGACCATGAGCCAAAGTTGTCATCAAATAACTCAATATATACTCAATACCAAAACTCACTGATCACCTACTATGTGACTGCTAGCATCCAAGATTCTGAAGGAAACAGCAAAATAAAATTCTGTGCCCTTAAGGTGTTCAATACTAGTGGGTGTATAGATAGATGAAATAAATCACGTACAGATAAATTAGCTGGTAACACATTACACTGGGAAAGCAACACAAATGAAGAGGATACAGAGGTGTAGTTGGAGTGTAGCTAGCATTTTAAAGAGTAGGAAATACATTCTCATTGAAAATACAGACTACTTTTAAATGGTTTTCACTGCAGTAGCTGTGGGTATACACTGTAATGAATTATAAAACAATGACTAGCAAACACAAGGAAATAAAACTATATTTCCATTATCAGGACATTATTTTAACAGCTTAATAAATCTCTTTCCCAATCACTGTCACCCAGACATATGTACAAGTGTATCTTACATATGCAAAATGAGATCCTTTTATACCTACCATTTAATTATCAACTTTTTTCAGCTTCTGAGCTCTGCCTTTCCCTTTAGTATATTTCCATCTCATCTAATAATGCCCAGGTTATAATCAAATTTATAATTACCTCCAAAAAGTGCTTTACAGATGGTGGGCCAAGCCACTATCTAAGACCGCACAAATGCCTTGATTATATACAACACAATGTGCATCGCTTTTTTATTGGACAATTATTGAATGGCCTGGGTGATATTTTGTGATGCTATTTTTACATTTCCTCTGCCCCTTCCATTAATGCAGACTGGCATTAGAACCAAAACAAGGATCCCCAAATCATTTTGCACCTGAGACCATAATGGAAATCTGAGGCAATTAGATGTATTCCAAGATTATCCCTTTATAATGTATACAATAAAATATTTTAAATAATAGATGTACTTTAATTTAAAATATTTTAATTAAATACGTTTCTTATTAGCATATAAACAAGTTATCCGGTGGCTCTAATAACTACTATAATTTTGAAATAGTAGTAAGCATAAATATTTCAACTATCAATAAATGAGTTGTGATATATAAAGATTTCATTTCCACTGGTGATAAAGTTAGTAGTATCATTTCTTTTTAATGTTGCCAACCACCAGAAAAAACTGCAGAACTTTAGGGAGACGTTGGCTGATGGGCCCATATTCATCTAAGCCCATGGACCTATGTAGTCTAACCATGGAACCCATAGATCTCAGACTTCTTGACAGGGACCCTGGGCCTACAGGGGTGACAGACTTCAGTTATACATGTGTAAGCTTAAAACATCACACTATATACTTCACACCGCAATCACATCAGGCCTTCCTGGGTGACCTCAGACAAATCAATAAGTTTCCATGCTCTACTACCTTACGCCCAAAGGAGGGGTCCTCATAATGATGACCTCACTAGGGAACCTTGAGAGTGAAGCACTACAAAACTTAGAACACTCAGGATAGAATCTGGCACACTCAGCAAATGTTACCTATTATTACCGGCCCATATTTCAAATTGATCACCTGTCTTTTCTTACTTATTTATAAAAGCTTTTAATATATAGGAACAATTATTTGTCCCCAATACAACCTCCCACATCTCCTTAAGCAGAAAAAGGTGGGACTCACCCTCTACTAGGAGATACTCAGGGAGGACATTTGGGAAACCATCACTGATCAGTGATATTAGTATTCTGGACAAGGCTGGCACTCACTCCTAAGTACAGAATCTAAATAGCCCACAGGGAAGAAATCTCTTGAGACCTTCTGTAAATTTAGGCTGAGACACACTTTTAAAGTTGCTGCTGAAACACGATCCCAAACAGCGAAGAACCGTGCTACAGACAAAAGGTCCTACAATACTAAGATTATAATGCTGAAGGAACAAGTAATCTAGTGATTAACAGAGGTTTAGGATGCTTCCATGGACACCAGCAAACAATCTACCAACTCCCGGTGGAAGATCGTTTAGGCAGTGTGAGCCTTTTCCTGTTATGCCCATGCAGTACTCTTGATCGCTGCCCCCATCACCAGTGCCAACATGCCAGGAATGCAGTTGCCATCTTGGTTGTACCACAGAAGCTCTACCATCAGAGCCAACCAGGACCCCTGGTTCTTTTATAATTGAGCTGGAACCATGAGCTGGAAGGGGTCGTCCCTGAGTTAGGTGTAGAGGCTCAACAAGGAGCTACTGTGATACAATCAGCCAAAACTGGTGTTGAAGAATTCAGAGTAAGTATGTGGTGATACAGGCAGAGCAATTAAAAAAATAATTTTAAAAAATCCGGTGATATAGACTCTGTAGACTGTCCATAAAGCCTAGAAATGAAAGGAAAGACCACATTCTGTGTGTATAAACTCATGAAGGGCATCTTCATAAGAAAAAAAAAAAAAAAAGAACAAAAGTCTGTCTTGGAGTGCTATGCACACTATAAATTCCTCTGGTACTATGAAATTCTGACAAGCAAGCTGCCTACTCATTGAACTGGCATTCAAAAATCTCTGTTTCCATGACAGAGGATGGAACAGGGACCGGCAAAGAGATAACCACAGTTCAGTCTCTAAAAGAGCTGGTCAAAGGTTCATATCTCCAAGACAGAAACTCAGAGATGAAAAAACCCAGTGAAGAGAGGCAAGAGCGAGCACAGGGCCAAAGTGGAGATTCGCCCTAGGTTATAAGGGCAGGTCTCAGCAAGTAAATGAGGGGCAATTAGCACTAGGTGATGTGGGAACAGGTCTGAAAACTCCAGAACCGGGCAGGTCAGAAGCCAAGGACTAAACAGACCCAACATACTCCCACCGCCAACCAAGCAAACAGCCCCTGCACTTAGTTACTATCATAATGCAATGAATCAGCCCTAATAAAACAATTTGAGTTATTAAATGCCATGTAAAGTCTACGGATTTTTTAAAAAAGCCTCAGTAATCTTGTCAGTTTGGTTTGGTTTTGTGGGATGTATAAAACCAGGAGTTTCTAGCACTTAAAAGTTCCTGAGAGATTATCTAGTTTAAAACTCGATTTGACTATCCAGAAAAGTGAGAGCCAGAAAAACTGCTCTGCCAAGGGTCACGACATGCTGGGGCCCCTGGAGTCCTTCCATCTCACTGCTGTTTCCACTGCAGTCTCCTTTCTGGCCTCTATCACAGAAGGGGTGAGTGTACCCTGACACAGCAGGGCTCAGACATGTACAAGTAAATCTTCCCTAAAAAAAGGGTTAGTGTTATCAAATCTTTTCTGTTCAGAAGGAAACCCACCAAATCCCGAGCCTCACTATGACATCAGGCTTGCTCTCACCTTAAAAGGGCGGCTATGTCCAAGAGAGGGTCATTTATTTATTTATTTTTAAAGATTTATTTATATATACATACAAGCTGGGATACTGGCCAGAGGCGTGGGGTGGCGAGAGGGTTCACCAGAGACAGAGTGGGGAGCAGAACAGGCAGATCAGAAATACACTGCTGAGGGGAGCAGTGGGCGAGGCAGGAGAGGTCTGCTGCGCCATGTTGGACTCTCCCCGGCTGGGCATCCAACTCGCATAGCGCTACCAGCAGCTCCACAGCGCAGCGCTCAACCGCTGCGCCACCAGGGAGGCCCGAGAGGGTCATTTATTATTCCAGGGTAAAAGTTTCCATCTCCAGAAGGCAGGTAAACAAAGGCCTGATTACATAACACCACTGCACTGAGGCCCGGAAGCCCACTTGGTGACACTAAAATGAGATGTGAGATTCTTCTCCCTTCAGCAGCAACTTACTGGGAGGCAAGAGGTAGTAGGTGAGAATTCTGTTACTTTGTGTTCCCAACCTCAGTGGCTCCCAAAGAAATGCTTCAAAGTAAACAAGTCTCCCGTATCTTTTGTTCTACAAAGGTTCTCTCCCTCCAACCCTACTGCCAAAGCCAGCACTTAAGTCATCTGTGACTTTTATGGACATAACAACAGTGGGAATTACAGGGCAGAATCACAGTCCCATGAAGCTGTTTTTAAAAAAAAAGTGCCATCTGAGTCAACTGACCTGTCCTTGCTTCGGCTGGCACTCCTGCACAGGGGACAAGGCACAGGGGACAGCATCGAGCACAGGAGCTTGCCGGGACCACCGAGACGTCATCCGCCATCCGTGAAGCAGTGGGCCCGGTACTTGGCACATGATAAAAATCAACGCCAGTGTCATTAGAACATTTAAATCAGTTCAGGGTGTCTGCGTATAAAGTTCTCAGGCCAAAGAGCTCTATCAATACATCAGGTTTCTCTAGCCATGGGAGCTGAGGTAATTAACAAACTGGTTTTGGACTAGTATCGAACCAGCATTAGGAAGAAATAAGTGTCTGACAAGGGACTATGGTGATGGGTCACGGGTGCTATGGTGATGTAAATAAATAATTCATTAATTAAAAAAAAAAAGGTGTCTGACCATGTATATGGATCAGTCAAGGTCATATCAAAACTAGAAGTCAGCAGGCCTATCACATTAATCTCATCAAAAAGCTAAGAAGCATTTTCTGAAATACCATTTTCTTAAAAGAGAACAAAGAATGAGGACAAGACCTGGATCTTTGGCTTTACTTTACTATCCAGCAACCTCCCCAAAGAAAGAAAAATAAATGCACCCTGGAAAATAAACTCAGTTGAGAATAAAATACCACTATTAAGGCTTGCATGGTTTCATAAACTGGCCAAAAAAAAAAAGTCAAAGAAATTAAAGAGAGAACCTGAGAGAGCTGCGATATTTATACTCACCACCCAGAAACACTATTCCAGGGGGGAGGAGCCTGTGTAGATCCGCGGGCGTCCCTAAGCTTTCTTTTCCCAAAAAGCCCTTACTCTGCAGGCACTAAGACTTCCTGCAGAAGCTCTCCACCCCTCTTGTCCTTCCTACCCACACTGACAACAGGACACTTGCAAGTTGCAAGGTTTTCCAATCCCTGACACAGAACAGATGGAGACAGTAACACAGGGCCTGCCAACAGGACAAAGCTTAGGAAAGGGAAAGCGCCAGCAGCCCTGGTCCCATCTGAGCTAACTAACTTCTGGCTAAGTTGATGGACAAGTTTTTCAACTTTATCCCTGAGGGAAGAACTCAAATACATTTTTTCCAGGCAAAGCATCCTGAAAAAAATCTAATCCTATTAGAAGAGGTAACTAGGATCCTTTAAATTGCATAAACGGAAGCAGACAATCTCGTTTCTCATGAGTTCCAACTAGCTGACACCCATTCCTGAGTCCTACCTCAAAGCCACAGTGGCTCCAGGGTACTGCTCCTCCTAGTCTCTCTTGGCAAAATCAGGCAGCCAAACTAACCATGTCCTCCTAAAGGCTTCTGAGCCCAAACCATGTGCAATGGCCAAAACTGAGTAACGAGTGATAACAGACCCAGTGTCCATTAACTAGTGCACCAGAAGCAGCGGCGAGGCAGTGGGAATGAATGACATCTGTGTCCAGGCCGACTGCTGTCCAGGGACACAGCAACAACCGAGGGGGCAGAGCTAAGGAACCAGGGAGGACCATTCAGGCTACTTTTCAACAAATTCCACTGTCAAGGAAGGAGGCTGTGACTTAAAATGATGCCACAAGGGAGTGCCTCGGGGGGAGCGGAGGGTTGCTGGTTTTTAAAAACAGAGGAAAAGAAACATGGGTTTATATGCCGAGGAGAAACAGCAACAAGCAAGAGAAGTTTAAAACCCAGGGAAGATCAGTGATGGTTTCTCAACAGGTAGGAGAAATTGGATGAAGAAAAGGTGGGGGCAACAAATTAATGTAAAGAGATACTTATCACCAGCAAGTGATAAGTGGGCGTGGGTGATTAGGCCCTGACTGTGTAAGACTGGGGATTCTATTTTCCAAAGTCTCAAGCTTAAACATGACACATACAGTACATGTGAAGGATGATGCCAGTTTCTTTCCCTAGTACTATTAGAGGGAAAAAAAAAAAGAGAGGGAAAAATGGGTCTTCTTTATGAAAAGATTTTCTCAGTGCTTCCGTGATAGACATTGAGATTTATCTCCCTATCAAAGAGTTCAAAATCTGGTAAGAGAGGGAGAGCTGTAAATAAACATTCCCAAAGAGGAGGATGGTAGCGGCAAGGCAAGGAAACAGATAGGATGCGCTGAGAGGAGCGCAGGTGAGCCTCTCCCCAAGTACTGGAAATGACAAGTATTGGAAAGCGTTCAGAATTCCAATCAAGTGTGCCATAAAGTGAGATTTTACACTAGGTCTTGTTTAAAACAAACAAGCAAAAGGCAGGTTACGAAAAGATTAATTTTATAGAAAGCACACATCTTCAACACCATGCTGGAGAATACACCACTAGGCAGTTTCTCTTGGCCTCCTTCATGAGAAAAGAGTTGGGAAGAATTGCACAATAAAACAAAGAATGCTTTTAAGTCTTATCTTGATGGGAAATGAATCAATTTAATTAGACTTAAGATTCAAGCAAGCTTAAAGAAAGAAGACTTTACAACTGTACGCAAGAATCCATATTACTTACACCTCTCAGGTGGCTTCCTTTTCTTCAGATAAATCTAAGTGTTTAGTGTCATCACTCACACAATTTACAACCTACTTCTAGCAGCCACAAGGCAAGCATCATACACTCATCACTACTCTAGATGCTTACAGTTACAGGAAGGAGCAAAATAAAGTCTCCTACCCCAACAGACTATTCTAGATGAAATCAGGTCCATAAGTGGAACCATATATTCCAACTCAGAAATGTCTTCCTATTCCTTAATTCTAAAGTTGCAATCCCAGGCCTCCCCGGTGGCGCAGCGGTTAAGCGCTGCACTGTGGAGCTGTCGGCAGCAGTGACGCGAGTTCGACGCCCGGCCAGGGAGAATCCCACATGGAGCAGCAGACCTCTCCTGCCTCGCCCGCTGCTCCCCTCAGCAGTGTAGTTCTGATCTGCCTGTTCTGCTCCCCACTCTGTCTCTGGTCAACCCTCTCGCTGCCCCACACCTCTGGCCTGTACCCCAGCTTGTATGTATAAATAAAATAAATCTTTAAAAAAAAATTAAAAAAAAAATAAAGTTGCAATCCCATATTGTGTATTAAGTCCTGGAGTCAGCGGGTGAGGGGAGAGTTGGGGGCAGGGGACATTGGGATCTTACATTAGCTGCGGGATCCTCACTTCTCTGGGCCTCATTAGGGGGGTGCCTATTCCTCCTCTGGGGAGACAGCCTGACCTGCAAGTATAATTCCTGAGTAGGCAGGGGCAGTACTTTTAGAAGCTGAGCTGGCAAACATGCCAACAGATATTCTTCGTACTCCTGGGACTGTCATTTAAAAGCATTTAAGAAAAATTCTAAAAAGCAGATCATGTAGGTGACAATTAAACCTCCTTTGCATGGAACACAGAATTCTACAGCCCTGTTTCCACCCTGTGGTGATTACTGAGAAATAAAAAAACTGCCAACACGCACAACAGTTCCAATAGTATGTAATTTAAATTTAAGATGGCAAAGTGTGGCGGGGGGAGGGGAAGAGCAAGAAATGTATGTGTTTTATTTGATTTAAACTAAAACCAAGAATGGCAATTGTCTAAATTGCTAAGGAGCCCAAAGCTCACAGCCTGACGCCCCTAGTGCCCGGAAAGAAGGTGCTCAATGGGTCATCATCATCAGGGAAAGCAAATAGCAAGGATGCCCAGGTCCTGGCCGCTAGTCCCTGCCAGAGATGAAAAGAGTAAGAGCAACATGTCTGGTGATGAACTGTCTCTAAATTCTAAGGGTGTGGAAAGCTGAATGGCAGTTCCTCAAACTGCTAAACATGGAGCTCCCATACGACCCAGCAATACCACTTTTGGGAATCTACCCAAAGGACACAAAAACACTAATCCGAAAGGATACATGCACCCGTATGTTCATTGCAGCACTGTTCACAACAGCAAAGGTACGGAAGCAACCCAGATGTCCAAAAATAGATGACTGGATCCAGAAGATGTGGTACATATACACAATGGAATACTATTCAGCATGGAAAGAAGATAAACACATGCAATTTGCAGCGACATGGATGGCATTAGAGGGGATCATACTCAGTGAAATAAGCCATAAAGAAAGAAAAGTATCGGAATGGTTTCACTTATAACAGGACTATAAGGAAACCAAATAGGAGAGAGACACTTTGGGGGGGCGAGGGGTGGAGGAATGGGAGGATAAGGGCACAAAATGGAGTAGAAAAGGACACAAGGGACCATGGAGATGGATCACGGGTGAATTGGTGGTGGGTTACCCAAGGGGAATACAAAATGGAAAAAAAATAAATAACAATAAAAATATATATTATAAAAAAAAAATTTAAAAATAAAAAATGAACTCTAAGGGTGTCTGGAAAAGGCGATTTGACAACCGTACAGAGAAGGTGGGCAAATACAAGTGACCCTTTTGTAACATTACACTTCGCTCAGAAAAGGAACACAAATTAAAATAAGCTTTTTTTTTTTTTTACTTAGATGAATAAAGATGAAGGCCCCGAAATAATGATACAAACGCTTGCTGTAAACCCTTGCGTTCATTCATTTAACTCCACAACACATCTCTAAAACCTCATTGTACTTAACCCCATGGCTTGATATGAAATTGAACTTCAGCATTTAACTTCCCATTTCACAAAGAGCCATTTCTCCTGCCTTCTGTGAAGAAGGCCCTCTCCCAAAGCTCTGCCTGGTCTTCAGCTGGCTGCTTTTCTTGGGCCGGCCCTGCCACTCATGCAGGGAGCTGCCCTCAGTTTGCTCCTCTCTGCTCCCCTAGCCTCTTCTGTCGCTGGGGCTGACAGCTAAAAACCGTGGCTAAACCTTCAAGCCACTGGCACCAGGCTAAAGGTTCTCAGTGCAGGTGATGCCATAGTCACCTGAAGATCTCTGAAAAAATACCACTGTCCGGGACCCATCCTTAAACAGCCAAGCCACAAGATAAGGCTGTGGCCCAGACAAGGACCATCTAATGCTCCCAGGTGGTAAAATGGAAGGCTGAGAGCTCATCAAGCCAGTTCCAGGCAGGTGGAAAGAAGCGCTCTCCGTGTGCCCGGGATGCAGGACCAGGTGCATCCTTCACAGAAACCCCAGCACCGTCTAATAGTTTGAAAAATCTTGTTTAAGACAACCCAAAACAATATGCTACAGTGGGAGGACTGAGTCATCTTAGGTTGGGGGAAGGTTTGGTGACAGTCAGAGGGACACGTACGGGTGATGACCATTACTGAACAACAACAAAAAAAGGTCTAACAATCCCTTTAGCCATTTCAAGACTAAATGAGTCTTGAAAATTTCCCTTTATAAATCCAATGCCTACAATGATTTCTAAGTAATATCTAAATATCCCCCCCCCCATCTCCTGCTGTCTTAACAAGATTGGAGGAAGTTGCAGGTGAAATCACATCAAAATGAGCAGGATGACCGAGATTAACCAAGGAGAGGTCCTAACAGAAACCACAGTGCTAGAAGGAGTACAAACATCCCAGCCCAGGAGCAAACAGGTCAAACAGCTCCCCCACCCCACCTACCCCCCAAAATTAAGTCAGGTCGGGAAATGAGAAGTGACATAAGCAGAGCAGGCAGTGAATGGCTGGTGTGCTGAATGCATGCGAGAGCAAGCTGCTAAAGAAACTAGGATGGGTATTGCTGAGATGCCACTAGAAAAGAGTCCACATTTAAAGGAATCTGCATAGGTGAGAGGTAGAGATTCAATCTGGGGTCTGAGCTCCATGCAAAGAGGGAAAAGAAGACGGGGTAAGGTAGGCTGGGCTAAATTATGGGAACTGTTGTTACAGCAATCCCTTCAACCTCCCGCTTATTCCTTTCAGGCTCTGACCAGGCAGGGTGAGTTCAAAATCATGCTTAAATGTTATCCTGGGTGAAAAATAAAGAAGCAAAAGACTCCCCCACTATTTCCCTAAATAGAAAACAACTAGGGGGAGGGCTGTGGGCACTTTGGTGGTGGAAAAACTACAATGACCACACCTGAGGGAAGAAATCCCATATTGTGAAAAAATAAACAAAGATGTTCCAAAAAAAGAAGAAAAGTGAGTCTGTATAATGTGCTCATATGGTAGAAAAAATGACCAAGACAGACATGTGCCTTCTGCGAGCTGCCGACGTCTCAGTACCACCCATTTAGCCTACAGGAGCTTCCCTGACTAGACATGTAGTATTTCTGGCAAGTTTAGCCACAAAGGTGAAAAAAAATAAAAATAAACATTTCTTTAAAACTCCATTTTCAAACTAAAATTGCCTGCATTGGAACATCAATGCAAGCTAAGCCATACACAAAGCATTAAAAATACATTAGTTTGAAAATAAATTTAGTCAGGCGATAATTAAAAACTTGCTCATTGAGCAAGTTTGCATCAATAGCTTCCAAATCGGCAAATTCTGAGTTCATAAGCTACTATAATTTAAACAACTCTGTATCCTAATTTTTGTCTGTTTATGAGAAAAATGTTGACACAGAAATAAACTAGTGTAGTCTCTGGACTCCAGATTCCTCCACAGGAAGGCAGCCAATACACAAAACAATTGCTTTCAGAGAAGCAGCTGAATGAAGGGGGGTGTGTCATTGAATACTCTAAGACTTCCCTGAGTATCATTTTCTGAGTTACTTTCAAGAGTTTGTAGTTTGGGTTTTTGTCTGTTTTTTTCAAAACCATCTTTACAGGCTCCTGGGAACAGGAGCTGTAGCTGGCCTGGGACAGAGATCCCCAAACATTCCTGTGTTCATTTGTGGTACTGTGATTGCTGGAGTGTTGCCAAACCCACCAACTTCTCCCATGCACTCCTGATGCTGGAGGACCCCAGACAGGCCAGAATTAACAGGATCCAGAGGCTGGCCATGCCAAGCCTTCTCATCATATTGGAAAAACTCAAGACTTGCATGCACAGATCAAATGCCTATGTCTGCCCCCCCAATTCTATAATATTTTGGAGCCACTTCCCAACACACTGTCTTAGGTGTGGGCCCAGCGCACACAGATGACCACCAGGTCAAAGGTAACTGTACGTGAATACTGACAGCCCTGTTGAGTCGTGGAGCCCTACTGCTGTGAAACGCTGCCCCCAACTAAACAATGTCCTCGTGTGCTATCATAAGGTTAAAATGGGAATTCACACCCCTGCCCGTGACCTGACTCACCACTGTGCTGAGGTATTTGAGCGTTTCTCTGTCCATAAAGAAGGATGAACATGAGGCACACACTCCAGGCTCTGTGCTAGGTCGGGGTGCCAGCCCCAGGAAAGCAACACCGAGTATCCCGTCAGGTAACACGGAAACACAGACAAGAAGCACCCCCAGGAGCGAGGAAGGATGGGCCCAGGTTTGACCAGAACAGATTCTAGGCAAGGCCACCGGTCTCACCAAGGCACACAGGAAGCGAAGGACAAACTCTGCTCAGGGCACAAAGAGGCACACCTCGTCAAGCAGAGAATCTGAGGCTAAGAATAGTCCGTGGACGAAAGAGTCGTGTCTTCTCATTTTATTACTAAGCACCGAGCAGTCCGCACTGGGCCCATATCCTCACAGCGCTCCCACCAATGTTCATGCAAAGACAAAATAATCTGTGCGGAGGGGTGGGAAGTAAGGTCACAGAGTTGGGAACTGAATGACAAACACCTTACCCATAGAAACTCCTGACCCATCAAACTGCTCAGACCATCACAGCTCACTGGTCCAGTCATTCAGTCACTCTGCACCCCCCCACGCCCCACCCCAAACCATTCACCAGGTTGGAAACCTGGCAAACCCAAAGATTCACATCTAGGCTGAATGCAGCTAGAACAGCTGAGCTAAAAAACCATGTCTCTTTGAATCTGATCACAAGGGAAGAGTGGACACAGCTCCACCCTGATGAACCCTGCAATCCCAGGAGGCTCATGTCCCCCTCTTTCTTCTTCACTGCTTCAGCCTTCCTCTGCCTCCCTCAGTGGCCTCCTTGGCCCAGGAACAGAAGCAAAGGGGCAGGAACTCCCTCTACATCCCGCGGGTATTGTCCCCGTCCTCCTGGATGCCCCCATCACTATGTGGGAACGAACCTTCTCCGCGTGCCAGCTCCCACCCTCCTCCCCACCCCCTTCCACCTCACCTTCCATCTCTCACTGACTGTCCTCAATCATATTTAGATGTGCGATACCTTCCTTCCAAGATACCTTCTCTCAACAGGGCATCCTCACTCCCTTCACACCAAACTCCCTCCTCCGATCTCACCTGCAGGGTAAACGAAGATTGCTCAGAGGCTTTTGAGCCGTTGGCCTCTGTGGCGATCACCTGCAGCCTTGATTGCAGGAGGCGCTTGGGAGTGTGGGCTCCGGGTGCGCATGCCTGATGGTGGACACCTGGAATACGGTGCAGGCATGTGTAGCGGGCACACCTGAGCTGAGAGGCTGAGGCTCTAGAGCAGTGTCACAGAGGACAAAGCAGCAGAGAAGGCCTGGGTGAGAACGTCAGAGCCAGCCCAGGGAGAGTGAAGATTCGCCAGGGGCTGGGAGGCCCGCCCTGTACCTGGCTGCCTCACTACAAATGGCAAAGAAAACTCATTAAAAGCCTGGAAAAGCCACTGAGGGCCCCAGGACTCTCCTTTATCCATGTGCTCGAATCGACAGCAAACCTGCCCTGTGCTTACTGGCACTATATCATCCACTTGCCCTCCAAGCCACCCCAACCTGCCTTCTGTAGCTTCCCAGGCCACAGTACCGCTCACGGGGGTGGGAGGTGGAGGTCACTTCCTTGGCTATTCTTGAGCCCTCAGCATCCCCCAATGGAGGCCCCCCATTCTGGTGTTCCAGCCTGAATTTCTCTTAGTTTAGAAGACCAAATTATCCCTCCTCCACCTCACCAGCCGCTCCTTCTCAGGAGCCTCTACTGCTCCTGTGTGCTTCTGCCTGGACCACCTCCTCCTCCTATCCGGACACTCTCCTGTAGGATCTAACCTCCCCATCCTACAAATGGACAGTTCTGAGAACCGCCTCTATTTCATTAGGTGAGGCACCCCCACCCCTCAGCATTAACTCTGGAATGCTCCCTCCCCCCAATCCAACCTTCCTTTCCCCCAGGCCACTTCAAGTTCTAACTTCTCCTGGAAAACAAATCTTCCAAGGACTCCACAGCCTCGGATCTTTCCCCCCTCTCATGCTTCCTAAAGCATTTAAATAGTCAGCATACAGGATTTAGTACTTAATTACAGACCATCTGTAATTGTTCCCTAAACGTCTGCTTCCGCGCACATCCTTTCTCCCTAACTCTGTAAATACAAGTGTTCCTTTTTGTGTACCTGGCATTGAGCAGGCACTGATGATATCCAATTATCAGTCCTTTGATAGTCAACAAATTACCATTTTATAAAACAAAAACCGACTTTAGATTCTTAAATGGTCTGAGAAAAATCTCAACTTTGTCCCTCTGTCCCCTGAAAAATCAGTTAAAAAAAAAAAAAAAAAACAACCACCTTCGTATTGAACAACAGTGTAGTATCACAAGGAAAACACCACCACTTGGAAAAGCAGAGCTAGGTCTATAAAACTCTCACTGAGGTTTCTGGGGATGGAAACAAGCCCTGGTCACCAGGCCCGCTGTCAGAGCTGTAGGCTTCTATGAAGTCCGGTTCATTCACTAAACTAAGGTACAGCCTGATTTTCCTTTATTAAAAAAAATAACATATCCTTGCTCTTAATTCCCATAAATGTTCTAAGGGGCGGCCCCTCACAACTCAACTGAAAAGACATGGCTACTCATAAGGGAGTAAAACCCACCCAAGGGCCCGGCGCCTCCAGCCTCACCTGTGACCACCTGCCCTGGACATTTCAGCAACATTAACCTCACAGCACCACAACACTGCTCTCAAGTCCCCAGTGGGAGTAGGTAAGGAGGGTCCTGAGGACCCTGCTTTCCAAACCTTCATTTCCTCACAATTATTCTCATCCTTCAGGAATCAGCTCACGATCCCTCACGCTCCATCCCACCCACTCGCCTCCCCAGGTTCTTTTTTTGCTCCAAGTATACTCTGGAAACGGAACCTTTAAGGTTCAGTCTGGAATTTAACTGTGAATCATCTTCCCCAAATTCCTGCGGTTCCCCAGAGAAAGAAAGACCATGTTTTTACTTATATGCTGTAGTAATCTGAATAATGTCTCCTACCCCCCAAAAGATACATCCGACTCCTAACCTCTGCTACCTTTGAAAGTGACCGCAACTTATTTAGAACAGGGTCTTGGCAAAAGTAATGAAGTTGCAGATCCCTTGCTTGGATCATCCAAGACTTAGGGTGGACCCTAAATTCAATGGCTGGTGTCCTTATAAGAGGAGAGTATTTGAGCCATGGGGATGGAGAGGGAAGAAGGCCACGTGAAAAGGAAACACAAGATGGAAGGCCAGCGTGAGACTGCCACAATCCAGTGAACATCAGAAGTTGAGGGAACTATAGTGCACTTTCGAAAGAAGCTTAAGAGTCAAGACTTAACAGTCCTCATCACAGGGAAATCCCATTTTGGGTTACTACTGGATGTAAATGGATATTAACTAGATTTACTATGGTGATCATTTTGCAACAGATACAAAGAACAAAATCATTAAGTTGCACACCTGAAAGTGTGTTATATGACAGTTAGATCTCAATTTTAAAAAAAAAAAGCTATGAGAAGTAAGAATTCTCCTCCAAACACTTTGAGGAGAGCTTGGCTCTGGAGATAATGCTGACTTTCAGCATCCAATATTGTGAGAAGAAATGTGTTCTTTTAAGCCTCAAATTTGTGATTATTTGATGCAGCGTTGGTATACTAATACCCAGTCCAAACTTCAACTGCTACATCCAACCTAGGAACCACGTGACGAAAACTGTTCAACTACAAAAAGATGAAGGCAAGAGAAAGGTGAGAAAGCATCTGATATGCCAGGCAGGAATCTCATTCACTAGGGGAACCTTGGTAAGTCACTTACCAAGAGTGACCCTCTGATTCTTCCATTCCCTCTTAAAATGTGAGAAATGGTTCAGGAACCCCTTCTAATATGCCTCAAACCAGTGTCATTCAGAACATTATTTTATTTGATCCTCCAACTCTTTTTTCTTTCCACCCACTAAATAAATTTTATTAATTCTATTTTCATCTAAAGCACTTTCAGGTGCAAAAAAAAAAAATATTGAATTAAAGTGACATTTCAAAGACACATTTTAGTCCAGGCATGACAAAATTTAGTCAAATAGTTTAGCCAAGAGATTTTTCTACATCACCTTTTCTATCCCCTCCAAAGAAAAATCAACAACTTTAAGTAGTTGATCTCATCCAGCTAGAACTGTGAATATTTCAGATAAGCTGAACTTAAGCTAGAAGCAGCTGAGGCACCTATGGCCCAGAACTTAAATGCTACTAATGCCACTGCAGGATGAACAATATCCGCAGGTAACAGGGGACCAACACAGGGATTTCTCCATTTGTCTCTAGACTACCGTTAAGGTCCATCCCCCAAATTTCCACTTTCCAGAATCTCATTCATAAATAGATAAATAACTGCTGCCATTCCCAAATGGCAACATTTGTTGCAGGGGCCAAACCAAACAGTAACTGTTTTTACCCACCTCCATGCCTCCATAAAGAGAAAACTCCCACAACGTTCCCGAGCTAAACCTTGGTTAACTGTAACAAATGTAAATGAAAAATAGACAAAGGTGTTCTTAATGCGATTTATAACCTCTCCCTGCTTATATCCTGCTTCACTGGGATGAAAGCAAAAACTGTTTTTAGTTTTCTCATGCGTCACTCTGCTGCCCTGGTCTTCACGTTTTTACAGTGGCGGCCTTGATTCTTTTTTAGGAAACCTACCAAAACAACATCGGGGAAAACAAGGAGTCGAGGGACTCATATTTCCGTTGGACAAAACAGTCATTACAAATAGTCTGAAACTTTTCCCAACCAATTCATGGTTCAGAAAATAAAGCCAGGAGTCACTGGGGGCCAATCGTTCAGCAGGACCTGGCAGAACCGCGCTTGCAAAACTGGACCGTGAATCTTCGCACAAACTGAGTTTCCAAACCAAAAACTTTTCCTCCAGGTGGAAATTCAATCCGAAAACCAATTCCCTCGAGTCGCAGGGCTCAACAGACCCACCACGGTTTTCAATTCCGAAGTTCCCGGCTTTTAAATCTGAGCGCGCGCACACACATGCGCGAACACACACACACACACACACACAAACAGGAGCGCGCGCGCGCACACACACAAGCACACGCACAAGAACAGGCGGCTGAAGTACCGACTTCACCTCAGAGATGTTTCTAGCGCTTAAGCACCTTTTTTTAAATGGTGCTCTTTAGCTGTAATAAAACAGAAAAAAGGCCAGGGAATGTTTCTGGGGCAGAGACTCACACTTCAAACTCCTGGTGTTGTGTCGACAGTTTGCAAACTTAGATCTAAGTGTCACTCAATTTGCACAGAAGATGAAGAATGGGGTGCTTCTACCGGGTCGTGTGTTTCTGGAAGCCCGGGCATGGGATGAGCTTTAAACTCCACCGACTGTTGACTCGCATCCTCACGTGGCTTCGCGCAGCCACAGGAGCGCGGCGCGGGACTGCGCGGGGCGCGGCTGGGAACCCGAAAACTTTTACTCCTCAAACTAGCGGAGCTGGGGAGGCGGGCCCTCGCCACCCCGCCAAGTGCACCCAAGTGAAGCCAACCCGGGCTTCCCCAAGCCCCACCCCAGCCCGCGGCTTCCCCAGCACAAAGGCGCGCGGGGCCGGTAGGACCCCGCTCCGGAGCGCCCCAAGAGCGGCGCGCGATCGGAAAGCGCCGGGCGGGGGAGGGCCCTGCGCGGACACACGGCGCGCCCCGCAGGCTACTCACAGGGTGACCGTGCGGTTGGGCAGCGTGTCGGGGGGCAGGACCTGCGCGAGCTCCAGGCTGCTGCACACCACCTTGCCCTCGGCGGGCGCCGCCGCCCGGCCGGGCCCTCGGGGCCGCCCGTCGTGCTTGCAGCCGGGGGGCAGCGCCCCGGCGCCGGGGCCGCCTCCCAGCAGCGCGAGCAGCGCGAGCGGCAGCAGCAGCAGCGGCGGCGGCGCGCGGCCCCGAAGGGGTCGGGGCGGCTCCATGCGGCGGGCCGGGGCCTGCGGGCCGAGCGGCGGCACTGGCCTAGCGGGCCGCCCCGGCGCCCGGGCGGGCGGGGGCGCGGCGCGGGCCCGGCGGCGCCCGGAACCTCAGGGCGGCCGGAGGACGGGCCCGCCTCGGCGCCAACATGCTCCTTTGTCCGCGGCCGCCGCGCTGGGCCTCCGGGGCGCCGTGGGGTCACGGCCGCAAGGGTCCGGCTCCGCTCTGCCGCCCGGCCGGAGCGCCGCCTCCGCCTCCTCCTGGGTCGCCGCCGCCGCCGCCGCCGCCTCCCTGGGCCACGGCCCGCGGCGGCTCGTCCCCGCCCCGGCCCCTCCTCCGCCCGCTCTCCTCTTCCTCCTCCCCTCCTCCTCCTCCTTTCCCGGCGCCGCCGCCGCCTGCGGCTCGGAGAAGGAGGAGCGCGCTCCCGGACCTGCGGCGCCCGCGGCGGGGCCCGAGCCGCGATCTCCGAGCCGGTGCGTGCTGGCCCGGCTTCCGGTCAAAAGTTACAGGGGCCGGTGGGCTTGGGGTCAGCTCCGGAGAGGGCGTGGCGAAGTTCCAGCCCAAACTCCAGTGGCGGTGGCCGGTCTCTTTCATGCTTTGCCGCCGCCCTCCAGACAAAGCCGCCCTGCGCCACCCTGGAAGGGGCCTGGGGCTCCTGGCCTAGCCCCTAGAACCGGGAAGAAAAGCGGGGAGAACCTCCTTAGTCAGCCCGACAGGGAAAGTGCCCCAAACCACCGGTACTTATAGGAAGGGCCTTCCAGCCTCCTTCCCACCGCACCACACCGGAGGGAGTTCGAGCCTTCTCTTGGAGCACCCGGTCCCATTGGTCTCAAATACACACAGCTAGGAGCAGGTTCGCTCCTGGCGAGAGGACTCTCCAGAATTGTCTGGCCTTTAGCAACTCTAGCTACAGTCCTCGGAACGCGTGGGGCCTAGCTGAACCAGGACCAGCAGCCTGTTGAATGAATTTCCCTCTGACATCCGGAGATACCTTAGATGTAACGAGTGAAAGCAATCGTGAGCGAACTTGGCCAAGAAACCCCAATTCAGTCAATTACTCTTCTGCGGAAGGCTGCCAGCTCCGCCCTGGCTTTTGCAAGACCAGGACTTACATACCCTGTGTTTAAATATTTACAAGGGATATATCAAGCCAGCAAATAAAATGTTCTATTCACCTGCCTTGAGAAATATATCTTAATAAGAACCCGGAGCCAGGTGTGTATACAGAGTTCTCAGATAAACTTGGGTTCCACCTGAAAAATGGCAGGAGGAGAGCCACAGTCCTTAGCCCACAGGCCACCATGTACTTTGTTACTGGACTAGCTCCGTTCCTAAGCAAGAGGGCTTTCTGCACAGGCAAATGGACACCCTGGTCCCCCACAGCCGAGCTCTGTCTACACCTTTAAATAGCCATCCCTTGGCGGGGCCTCTGGACTGGGGGTTCACACATCATTTGTTTGGAACTCCCGTAGGAGGACAATTCTGGAAAGAGACCTGCTCAAGACTTGGAAGTAGACTGGGGAATTTTCAGTCTGTGAATTCCAGGTTTCCTGGCACCGTGAACAAGGTCTAACAGTGGAAAGGAACAGGCTCTGTGGGCCCACATCCATTCACCCTAGAGATATTTCACACCCTGGAGAGACGAGCTGAATGGAGTCCTCTAAAATACAGAGTCCATGGCGGGTTTTCTTGGCCTGGTTTGAAGGGCAGTAGTGCCTAATACCTCTAGAGTTTATCGCAGGGACCAAGTCCCAAGAATCTCTTGTCCGATTAGAACTTTCTCAATAGCGATCAATGGTCTCCACTATGGCATGAAATCTGGAAGCACTTCATTTGACCAACATTTTTTGAAATTCATCTATGTAAAGCTAACAGTGTCCATCACTAAGTTTTTATGTGCTGTGGTGGAATGTTCTAGAACTGTGTTGTTCATATGGTGAGTGCAGATGGCTGTCTAACACATAGAATGGAGCTAGTGTGAAGTAGATTTTTTTGTCATTTTATTTATTTTTCATTAATTTAAGTTTAATTGGCCCATACAATCAATAACTATGTTGAACAGTGTTGGTCTAGATGCTGATGGATAGAGCGCATAGAAAGTCTTAGCACCACGAAGAAGCTTTAAATCTATAAATAATCTTGGAAGACCAAGGGCTGTTTCTTTGTTAACTCAATTACACTATTTTTACATTTATTTAAAGATCATTCGCTAAAAACAAATTGTTTTCTCTTTTTTCTTCTTTTATAGTATTTTTATTGAAATAACATTGCATTATAAATGAATGTGTTATAAATGAAATAGATTCAGTTGTGTATCATTGAAAATCAACATGTATGCTCTATCGGAAGTTTAACTGCTAAAAGTCCACGTTTATGCTTTACCAATCTGTGTTCTTTATAAAGATAAAAAGGTTATACTTTGGCAAGATGAAGTTTGAAATAGCCACATTCTACTGTCATAGCCACAAATTGTCATGTGAACTCAGAGAACCTGAAGGGTTCCGTCTATTCTGCTTCAGGCTATAGTTGAGATAAATGTGTGAGTCTATTTTGAAATGTGTTTGCCACAGTAGTGACATCAATTTAGTAGTCTCTTTTTACTTCACTATACTTGAGAAAGTTATAAGAAACACAGTATTATCAGAAAATGGGATGAATCTTAAGTAGTACCATGAATCGGAGGAGAAATGTCGAGTTAGTATTTTATATGGATAACTGCTATCATTGCTGCATGGAAATCACTAAGACTATCTTTGAAAATAAAAATCACTACAGATCGCACAATAGTCGTATACAGAAAGGGCTGTAGAAAGTGTATCTTATAACACTGGAGTCTTCTGAAGGCACACTGAGGTTGTTATTATCATTCTGTGCCAATATGGGTTTGTAAGACTACAAATGTAGTTCTTTCCACAGTTAGCAAAACCTCAGCAGATGAGACTGAATGAAAATAACCCTCATTCACACCAAAATCTTGGCTTGAATTACGCGACCTCAGCCCTGAAAGCTGTTTGCCAGAGAGATCTATACTCAAGCCTCAAGAGCATCATACCTGTTTGAAGATGTAGGAATTCACAGCTCCTTTCAAAGTTCTCACTGTGTTTGCCTGTCTGTCCCACATGAAGCATCCTAGAGGAACTGAAAAAATGCTTGTTAACCATATGTATGCACAGATAGCCCAGTAAAACTGGATTGCATCAACTTTTGCTGTAAGGATGGTGGATGGACCACATTCCAAAGCTTCTGTGCTGCGAATCCTGTCTTGCTATGTTATGCAAGGTTTGTAGGAGATACCATAGAAACACTGGAAGATGTTTTGTTATTCTTTTTAATATAGACACTGTATTAACTAGGTGCATGTATATATGTAATAAACATATAACACATGTAAATACATAGATAATAATATATATGTATGTGTATATGTGTCTTTGTAAATATTTATTGTTAAACATGCCCTATTTATTGTTAATAATTTCCTTTAGGTCTATCTTCTTTTTTCTCTATCAGACTATGAGTTCCTAGAGGCTTTTCTCTACCCGCTTCTTAAAATATTCCTTTCCACCTTCAATCATTCCCTAGTATGTTATTCTAGAATCTAGACCATTTAGACCAACTCTAGATCACATAATTTGTCCAAATCTAAAGGCAACAATCTTGATTGACTGATATTTATAAATACATCTATAAATAAATGCTAGCTCTAAAAGGTTCTATCTTATTTACTTCTTATGGCAGACTCTGCTGGCTGCTGACAAGTCATTCACCAACCTTTTCTCCCTTAGAGAATTATTTACCCAGCCTCCCTTTCATTAGTAGCCATAGCCTCGAGAATCCTTTTGTTTCTTCAGGCCACATCTCAAAAGAATCAAATGTCATCTGTCCAATATGGTAGACAAAAGAAACATAGGAATATTTAAATTGAAATTGATTCAAAATAAAACTGAATATTGAGTTGCCATACCCATGGCCCACTGGCTTCATGTGCCTGGCAGATACCAATCTGAATGTCAAAAACTACAGAAAGTTCCAATATCGCAGAAAGTTCTACTGGTCAACACCTATCTGAAAATTCTCAGGGTAGGAAGTTTTTGTGTGATGAAAAGAGGCTTAGAAGAGAACATATTTCTTGCTGCCTCCTCCTTCTTGGGAGATGACACTGTGAGGACATGATGCCTGGAACTGAGGCAAGTAGTTTGTAACCTTTAGGCAAAAAAGTATAAAGGAAAATTCCACAATGATAGGAGGAAATGGAAAGACAGCAAAACGATGTGGGTCCTTGAGGTCAGAGTTGAGCTGCTGAGTGGAGCCTCTGGACCTCCTTTTAACAGTAATGAATAGTCTCTGGTTGAAGACATTGTTATTGCGGTTTTCTTGTGCCTACAGCAGTGCCTGGCACATAGAAAAAAAGTCAGAATCGATGGCTGATTCACGTAATTTAAATCTTGCTAATTTTTATGTTCCAAACATCTAATGTAGTTCTTAGCTAGTGCCAAAAAGCTATACTTTGAATTAGATGTTTTGGATAACTGGGCATCAGCGCTTAGCTAAAATCAACGAACTTGAGAAGATTAACTGAAGTTGCATCTTCTACGGTGACATGGAAATGTATAATGGCATGATGAAATTGACAGCAGGAGAGAACAGCAATTTTTAGCACTTAAAATGTCTCAGTGCCATCTCTATAAAGCCTGTTAATAAACACACATTCTCTGTTTATTTTTTGCATCATTTAATGTTAATCTATTAATGATGACAGCTGTAGTTTATATTTTTAGTCGCTACATAGTGCATGCTTCATCTCTATTCAGGCTCAAGAGAGGAACAGCAATAGCATCTCAAATAACCCCCTCCCTCTTTCCACCTCACGGGCTCCTGTTCTGGCTTCCTAGTTACCAGAAATAGTGACCTTCGGCAAGTCACTAAATCTCATCTTTCGAAATGAATTTGGGCTGGAACCAGCTTTAAAGTGCTATGATTTTATCCTGCTGAACCATGAATTCTTCCTTTGTTGGTCTGCTGTAGCCAGGCTATTATTGGAATGTATCCCTGTGACAGTTAAATGCTCTCTTTAGATGACCAAATATCTTTCTGAAATGGTAGATTCTTTACCCGCTCCAGTGTAATTACCATCACTTGTAAATATAAAGAAGAAATATGAAGCAAAAATTGGCCAGCAGTGCCATGTGGGGAATTACATTGCTGTAAGAGTATTCTCCAAGCCCATGACCAGGCCGGCCAGCACAGAGGAAATGGAACAGGAAAGCTCACAGTCTAAATTAAGAGGCTCAATTCACAATATTTGTTACACCCCTTTAAAACACGTGGGTGGTGGAGAGAAAAAGAGGGAGGGTGTCCCCCTGAACTATGGTAGAGGATTATGGGAGCCTTGCTGGTGAGTTTGGTGTGATAACATGCATCTGGAAAGGTGTGAACCTATACCCCTATATAATATAGAGAGTTAGAAACCAATGTTACCTTGATAAAAGACAATAGATACAAAAAAGGAGCATAGACCATGAAAAAAAAAATCAAATTAACCATAAGAAAAGCAGGAAAAGAAGCAAGGGAAAGAGATGGGGTAAATTCCCCAACATACGACAGGAGGCAAACATATGACAGATCACACCACCTGGATTTTGGTTTCTACCATGTTCCATCAATTATCTCAGTGAGTCCATCTGTTTGTCTCTGTTCTAGCTCAGCCACACCTACCTCTCTCACTGCTGGTGTGGCTGTGTGGATAGAGCTGAAGTTTGAGCCCAACAGATGTAAAATACCTCAAGGCTACACCTACTTGTTCTATTAGGGATGCAGAGGTGATTGCATGCTGAATAAACAGCTGTGAATTTTATTTCTGCTTCTTGGACAGAGGACACAGGAACAACACTGCATGTTACCGACAGATATCCAAGTTTCAACCCAGTAAATATTGAGTAACTTATATGCCTTATGTATAATTAGTGAAACGTAAGTATTTGGTGCCTACTCAGTCTTTTCATCCTTTTCTGCCTCTAAGTGATTTTTGTGTTTGTCTTATCATTTTTATATGTTTGCTGCATTATTGTATCTACCAAATTATTTGCTTCTCTGTCATCTATTCTTCCTGCAGCAGAAGTCAATATTTTTAGATAGTACAGAAAACACTTTGCTTGACATAACAAACAATAGATTTGGGAAAATTTTAAACATATAGTCTATACCAAAGATGTAACCTTTCCCTATTAGCAATATCCCTGAGTATCTATGTCCCAAATATAATATATATATATATATGGCATATATCATTATATCAGCTATCCAAGTGTTTTTGTGGTTTAGTTCTGTGTACCAATTATCATGATTAAAATCAATCAACTAACCAGTATCTATGAATAACATAGTCATTCATAGGTGTGTTTCCTGGAGGCAGCAGAAGACGAGAATCAGTTTCCTAAACCAACTAGACACTTTGTTTTTTTATTGGTGACTTCAGTACATTGACATTTAGAGCAATTACTGATATAGGAAGGTATGCCACTGCCATTTTTTCCTTTGTTTTGTGGGTTTATTTAATTGCTTGTTCAGTTCTTTGTGTCTATTCCTGTCTTTGGTTTAAACACTAGAGCTCCTTTTAATATTTCTATTTAATTGCTTGTTCAGTTTTTTGTATTTATTCCTATCTTTGGATTAACTACTAAGCTCCTTTCTTGGAGGGGGAGTTTAGTGACTCTAAGATTCCGTTTATCTGAGAATACTTTTTTTTTTTCTTTATTGTATCTGAAGGAGAGTTTTGCAGGATAGAGTATTCGTGTCTGGAAGTTTTTATTTTGGAATACTTTGAATATGTTGTTCTATTCTTGCCTTAATGAAGTCTAATGTTAGCCTTATTAGGGTTCCTTGATAGGTTATCTGTTTTTCTCCCATGTCATCTGCACTGTTCTCTCCTTGTCTTGGACTCTTGGAAATTGTGTTACTATGTCTTGCTATGGGTCTCCTTTTACTTAGGTAACTTGGTGATCTTTTAGCTTCCTGTATTTGTATGTTCATTTTCTTTTTCAAGTTTGGGGAGTTTTCTTCCGTTTTTTCTTTAAATAATTTTTCAGTTCCCTTCGCGCGCTCTCTCTCTCTCTCTCTCTCTCTCTCTCTCTCTCTCTCTCTCTCTCTCTCTCTGTCTCTCTCTCTCTCCTCCTTCTGGGATGCCTATGATTCTTATAATACCTTTCCTCATAGTGGCAGATAATTCTCAAAGTGTTGCTTCATTCCTTTTGTATCTCTCTTTTTTCTGTTTTGATTTGGTCCCCACTTGCATCTAAACTCATTGATTTGATTTTCTATTCAGTTTCTATTCAGTTTCTTCTCTTTCTAGAATTGTCTAGAAATTCTATTTCTTCTATGTCTAGAATTTTTCATCTTCTCCACTGATCTGCCTACATTCTGCAATTCAGTTGTTTTATTTGAAGTTTCAATTTTGATCTTCTGCTGCTTGATTTCATCTCTCATAGCATTCGTTTGCTTTTCTGAGTTTTCTTATGTATCTCTGAACTACTTTTTCTGAGTTTTCTTTGTGTTGTTCCAATCTTTAATTTTCTTAATCATGGTAATTTTGAATTCTGTGTCCGGTAGGTATAAAAGCCCTTCTATGTCTTTGTGGTTTGGTTCTGGGGTTTTGTTTTCTCTCTCTGTTGTATTGTTTTGCTGAGGACTTGCTTGGCCATTTGTATTTTCCTTTCTCCCCATTGTTTGCTTTGGGTTTGCTCTGCTGTATTTGGGGCTTTGGTTTTATGTGGGTCCTTCTTTCCCACTGCTCTAAGAATTTAATATTTGTATAGGAGCTGGGCCTTCTGGGGTCTGAAGTACTAGCTCCTCACGGCTAGTGGGCCATCAGGGAATGGGTGGGGGACATGGCTGGGTGTGCAGTCCTCTGTGGAGCTCACCCACAGATGCTTCTGGGGCATTTTTCATAGTCAAACTTGTAAATTTCAATTCAGACTTATTAAATACTTCACTCACTATACTGCATGTGTTGTGGTTCATAAGCTTGTTTTAGTTTGCATTTCAGTGTATATTTTGTGCATAACTTTATAGTATGCTCAATTACAGATGAAAGTGCTAAAGTATAACAGAGGAGGCACTAATTTTTGATATCAGGTGATTTGGATTTTTACATAGACTCCATCTTTAGCTAGATGACCTTAAGCAAGCTACAACTTCTTGGTGGCTAGGTTTCTTCATGTGTTGTGAGATTTAATTTAAATTTAACTTAAAATTTAATTTACCTTAATACAACTTTGAAAGCACCAGTATGTGACTTGCACATAATAGGTACTTAAGGAAGTTTAGTTGAGTCTGAGTCTAGTCCATTACCTCATATTCCAGATGAAGAAGTTTAAAGCTAGAGAAGTTGAATGAATGTGGCTTGGTTCATGAGACAGTGTGAAGCAGAGAGCTGGGAAAACACTGCAGGTATAATTGGTTTCCCTTCAAAACCTGTAATCAGACTTTCTTGTAAACCTGGTCATGACTTATAAATTAAACAAGTAGCTAACTAAATATCTGCCTTCCTACCTGCAAACCTGAGGAACTGATAATTGTCCCCTATAGTCTAGTAATATTCAAAAGTTAATGAAGTCAGACATGGAAGAAACCAATGGGAAAAACATTCTGTGTAATCTAACATATCATTATAACATTGCAAGGTATAAAAGCTGTTCGTCTTTAATGACATAACATTGCAATTATACTTATATATGCAATTATATTTATACACACGCATAGTTATACACAGACACACACACACATACATATAGCAGCACTTTCATCTCTGGGTCCCAAAATTTCTTTCACAGTAAGTGCTGTGAACATTCGTAAGCAATGATTCTAACTAACAATGTAAATGGAGAATTGAGCAATTACACAGAAAATTCAGGAGAAAGCAAGAAAATTGTCCACCCTGTCTGACTTTTACACTTCTATTTGTCCAGGTAGATACCTCAACTGTTCCCCATGCCTTTGCAAGTGAATATCCAGCACTATCCACATTGATTATCCACATTCCAAGATTAGCTCAATGTGACTGAGATGTCCAGGACATGAAGGGAAAGCTTTTGTCTTTTTTGTTATTCAACAGTGGCTGACATACAATAGACAGTACATAAAAATTTGTTGAATGAAGAGATGAATGGATGGATGGATGAATGAGTGAGTAAACAAAGGAATGAATATTTCTCCATTCACTAATTTGTCTTTGACTATCAAACAATCACAATCTAATGACTGCATGGTCATTTAAACACAGCTTTTCTTTGTAAACTCATTTCTTAGTTCAACTGGTTGTGCATTGAAATTTCTCACATTCTCAGTTGCCTTTTACAAGTTTTTGAATACTTGATGTGATCACTGCTAGATCATAAACAGTAAAACCCTAGCATTGGACTCTAAAGTCTGTCCCCAGCTCGAGAAGTTACTCATCTATTTGAAGCCTGTTTGACTGAAAAGCCCTGTCTATTAAATTGTAAATCCACTTAATTAGCTTCTATATTCTTCATTATGTAAAACTCAGTTCCTTCTGATGGGAACATATAATAACAACAACCTCTCTGGTAATTAATATGATAATACACTGAGTCTCAAGAGGAGAGGAAGTTCTATTTAGGGCAAGAGCCAGTGCTGTTGTTATAGGACAGGGAAAGGGGCCCCACTTTGGGCCAGCCCTTTTTGTCTGGGCACTTACCCACAAGGGAATGGATTTGGAAACTATGGTCTTCCCTGTTCTTCCCCTTTTTTGTATTGTACACTAATGGTATTAAGGTTCCCTTCCATTGAAGGTCTTACACACTAGAGTGTGTTTTGTCTTGATGTAGGAGATGGCAGACCCGATTTAGAGTGGGCAGGCGTGGGGGTTTGGGAGTGCCCCTCTCTCTGGTACAGGTGCCCTTGTAACACTGCGACTCAACTCTACTTGAGTGTATTGGTTACTCAGTCAGCTAAGAAAATATTCTGCTTTTATTTCCTCAGTTTCTTTGTGAGACTCTTGCAGTGGATTAAATTGCCAGCATTCCAAGAAGCCAGCAAGAAAGTGTGGTGCCAGCCTCCCCCTGCCCACCACAGAGTCAGAATTTCTCAGTAGGCCTCCAATAGGTCTCCTGTCACCTTGGCATGAGAATAGAGGTCCATCAAGGCTCTGTGAGCACATGGAGGTCCATTACCGCTGCTTAAAAAGAGCAGATTCTTTTGGGTTGTGAGCAGAGAAGACCCTGGTTAGAAGCCTCTGTTCATGTCTAAGTTCTTAGCTCCTGTCTAATGGAAGAGACCCATATGTCCTAAGTTTCTGCCCTTTTTGTAATTGAAGTAGTAATCCTTGTTCTCCACTTTATGATCTAGAAGAATGTAGTTTGGGGTCTCATCCAGTTCTAGGTTTGTTAGCAAACATGCCACTTCTATCTAATACTCTCATCTGCACGCAGAGTAAGGGTGAAGTCACCCCTTCCTTGTCTGTCCTGGGGATTCTCCCTGTCCCTGCCCTTGATGCCCAGATCCTAAAACACAAGACAAATATTTCTAGTCTCCTCTGTTATTCTTTGGAATTTGTGACCAATAAGGAAAATTTGTGAATTTTCCTTATGTCTATTTTTAAATTCATTGTTTTTCCTTTGCTAACCCATGTGATGCTGTTCTAATTACTCATCCAGCCTGAGCAAAACCCAGGAGGGGTATGGGATAAATTACCCACAAATGATAATATCTTGTTTGAAATGGCTGATTAAAAAATGAACTTTTATCTACTTTACCTTGTGACCCCTACACATGACCACTTGATTATTTTACTGTGTGAGTCCTTCACCTGACCATCACCTCATCCTTTTTCTCGCCAAAGGAAATTCCTAACTTTTCTGCCTCCTCAGGCATGATTTAGGTTTCTATCTAAATCTGTGCACTCTGAATTGCAATTCTCTGCTGTTCACAAAATGATAATAAATTTCCAAATACTTTGGTTTGCCTATTTATCTTGTTCTTTCATTAAAGGTTAACAAGTGGATTTCCATTTCTATAAAAAAATGTTGTGTGTGTGTGTGTGTGTGTGTGTGTGTACTTTGTATATATGATGTGCTCTGGAAGGATATAATGAAACTATTAGTAATGGATATCACCTCTAGGAGAGATATCAGCAGTAGGAAAATATATTCATTGTGTACCTTATTTATTGTTTTAGTTTTAAAATTATATACATGTATTTATTTTTTAGTGAAATGACAAAAATATTTTTAAAATAGACTAAAATAAAAAATTGTATTTTCTTCTTTTTTTTGTATCTGTAGATAACAAATCATCATATTATATCCATTTGTTCCAGGAAGAATCTCTTGAAGGAAGACTTTGAATTATTCAACTGTAAAAAATATGGTTATGTAAATATAAAAACTCTAATGCAAGAAAGAACTCATTGCCCTAAAGGCGATTTTTTTAAAAAATGAATTGATCTGCTTTCTCAGATCCCCTCAAATGTAGATCAGATCACTGGAAGAAGGTGAATAAATCTGACAGGGATGAGGAGGGTCTGGGAGCTAAGGGATAGCCACTCAGAATAACAGGGTCCTTCTATACATTGACCTTATATTTCTGGTAGACTTAAGTGGTCTTGAGGGAAGTCTACTGCAAGCAACATTTTAGTCCATTAGACAGATTGGCCTGTGAAGGCTTCTGCAAACTGGAAAGTAAATCAACAAATGGGAAAATTAGGAAAGACCAATTTGACAGATAGTCAAACAGAGAAGAATGCTATCCAATGAGACTGGTGTGAATAGCAAAAGTAAGATCTAATAGGGACTGTGATTTTGTTCTCTAACAAAGTTGGAAGCCATTGAAGAATTTAAAGCAGAGGAAAGACACAGTAAATGTTGCAGTTTTGTGTAAATCTCTTGGCTCTACATAGCAACAAGAGGATTGGGTACAAAATAAGAATAGATTCTGGAAAACAATTATGTGTCTACAGTCAGAGATGTGAGATTGTTCTAGTGGTGTAAGCTAGGTTGGAGAGGGTGGGGATGAACTGAAGTGAGTATATATGATTATTTAAGGAACCACAAGACTCATTTTTGTGGTTGTTTGGATGATGGGAGAGGGAGGTGTTAAAGATATCTCCCAGTTCTCAGTTTGCCTGACTGGATGAGGAGGCTATTCCCCCAGACAGCAAGTCCTGGAGGAAAATTAGTTTATATGGGATGATCGTGAGTTATCTGGAGACATTTTGAGGCTGAGGTGCATTTCACACATTCAAGCGCTGGTGTTGAAGAGGCACTATTGTAGTGTGGAGTCTTCAGCCAGGCTTGAAGAGAAATTTTTATTTTAAGGCGGGGCATATAATTGAAGCATAGGATTCAAACTTTATTTGAAACATCCTCATTTGAGGGTGAAATCTCCTTCTTAGAAAAATTAGAGGAAGGGAAGGGGATGGCTAGCATCAATCTATCTTAATAAATGTCAACTTTTAACTGTTGGGAGAAGAGGAAAAGGAACTGGCAGCAGAGAAAATAGTGACAAAGGGATGTAAAATAAAACCCCATTGCAGCATTTGAAAAACTAACAAAGTAATAAATAAGTCGAGTGGAAAAGAATGCTATCCAATTTATCTGATGATAAATTCCTATGATCATTTAACTTCTAGGTCTACTAAGTTAATGAGATCATTTAGTGACAAGTTAAATTTGATGAAAACTTTCATTATCAAGAACAATATCTATTTAAGATGAACCCTTCTTAAATTACTTTCCAGAACACCAAAAGAGCTGCATGCCCATTTATCCACTAAAGGAACAAAAACCATGAACACTAAAAGCATAAAGTCACCTATCTCATCCACCACACCCAGCCGTTCTATCCTTTACTCCCATTTCCACCAGAGAACTAACATAATCTGTTACATTAGTGACACAACTTTTTATGAGCTTTCCTCCAAGTTTTACTAGTAAATATGGAAATTCCAGCTGCCTTCTCTTCAGCTGTTGCAGGAATCAAGAAGGATGATTATTTTCTTTTGTGCCACTACTTAGTTTTTAGGAGACAGTACTAAAATTTCCATGCCAGATGGCACTCAGAGATACGTCTAAGAATTCTGTTGTCACCAAATCATAATGGAAGAATGCCTGATCAATCATTGATTTGGGGCCAACTTTTGTTTTTTAAAGGTAAGTATCTCCCCTTGTCCTTTACAAAGTCTCCAGCAAAATTTTGCCCTTTGGGCAAAAATAGGTAAAAATAAGGGACTGATTTCCAGAGGGAGTTTTTCTTTGTCTTTAGCAGTCTAGAGCAGGGCCAGCAAACTTTTTCTGTAAAGGACCAGAGTGTAAATATATCAGCAACTGTTGACTCTCCAATCGCTGTTATAACTATGATGGTGAAAATCATGATAGATGGTATATGTTAATGAACGCCCTGGTATTCCAATTAATACTTTATTGATGGACAGTGAAATAGGAATCTCAGATAATTTTCATGTGTCATAAAATGTTATTCTTTTTTTTGATTTGTTTCCATTCATTTAAAAATAAATGGGTCATCTTAGCTTCGGGGCTTCATAAAAATAGATGATGGGTTGACCTCTGCTATAGACGAAAACCATCTAAGTAGGTCCTGACTTGAATTGTTTTCACCTCCTTCGATGACCCCTAATGATTAATTCAGAAAATTCTATTCTGGTTGTTGAAAATGTGAAACCCTGGGTCCAAAAAATCTGACAAATATTGGAATCTAGTCCTTCCAACATTCTTATTTAAGGCAATCTTTGTCATTGGCACTATCCAGGGATGCCCATTTGCTGGGGGTTGATAAGACATGACAGCTCAGATAAAGCTCCGAACTACAAATTCTCAAGTTGAGGTTGAATCAGAACTCTTGTCAGCAAGGAGGGTGTCTGTAAATCCATGTGCTGAAAAAACTAGCACAGAGCTGATGGTTGCAGCAGATGTTTGAAATGTAATTATAAGCACTTAGAGCCATTTTCAGAAGGAGTCAAACCCAAGAAGTTCTTTTGTTATCAGCCTAAAAAACCAATACAAATTCATGAAATGCATTTTGAATGCTTCTGGAGCACTTAGCCTGGAATGACCTTGGGTCAATAATGTAAGGAAGACTGGAATGTGGTTCAATTATTTCTTTGTCTTTTTATCACCTGTACTTTTTCTAGGGTACCTGAAAAATGTTAAGCAATGAGGTCACCAAATTTGCTTCTGTTTTACAACCAAGATGAACCCCCTGTTAGAAAATAGGTCTTAAAGTGCATCCTTTATATAAAAATAACTCATGCTGATGACTTGGAATCAAGTCTTTATTCCACATGCCCCCTTTTCACTGACTTTGAGATAAAACCCCAAATGGGGTCTTCTACAAAGGTAATTTTACAATAGGATAAGTTGAAAGACAAACATTTCCAGACCTTCAGTCTTTGAGGACAAACACATGATAAAAATCTGCAATTTCCAGGTTTTCCAAGACAAATTTTCAGAATTGAACTTTAGGCTAGTAACCAGACTCTTGAAGCTAAAGAAAACGTCTTGACTGAAAGACACGCTAAGGCAGCCGCTTTCCAAGAACTCCCTTCCTCAACAGTAATATTCCCTCCTCTCCCCTCCCCCACATCTCTCAACCTCCTTTAGAAACAGAAACTCTAAGTAGGAATTTAAGGTTCAATAACTGTTAGCACCTGGAGCTGAAAAAGTTAGTTGGAAACTAGATTTTTATCTACTGAGATGAGCGTTAGAGACACCCAGCTTGGTCTCTCCCGGCCCCTCACCTGAAATTTAGTACATAGTCTCTGTATCATTACACAAGATGGCAAAGGAGATTAAAGTCCCCCAAGAAAGATCAGTAGGAGCATATCAGTCTGTACGCTGAATAGTAACCTCAAGTGGCGCCATCCACTAGAAAATCCTAGTGAAAATGGACCCCTTTGGCCCGTTTCCCCATTGGTAAATAGGTTTTCTTCAATTATCAGAGTTTCATGTTAGGAAAGTGTTGTAAAACACACCTGCCGGTTTCCAGGATGGCCATAGGCAACCATCACTGCCGCAGCCTTGAGCCACGACGTGGGCAGTGTCTTTGTACCCCTCCAGCAGCCGGAGCCAGCAGTGTGCCGGCATGGTTATTCAGGGGGCCAACAAGTACTTGCACCCTCACAAAAAGTGTACTCTCCTTGCCATTCTCAATCCTAGAAAAATTAGAATGAATCCATTAGCCAAACTAACCCAAGCCTCTGAGGAACTTAAATTGTCTTGGTACAAAGTCTTACCACGAGCCTGGGTAATTGTTAGCCCTTTCCCCTCAGGTCCTTATGAAATAAGTACTGGCAGCTCAGTGAGGAACCCTCGCCCATCCTGGAAGGCAGTGGACTCTCATTTGATTTGATCCAATATACAGTTGGTCCTTGAACAACATGGGGGATTAGGGGTGCTGACCCTCATGTAGTTGAAAATCTGTATATAGCTTTGATTCCCCCCCAAACTTAACAACGGTTGTTCCTTAGCATCTATAGGAAATTGGTTCTGAATTTGTTCCTTTACTGAGAATTGCCAAAGCTCTGCGGAAGCTTTGTTCCCCATTTATACATCAAATAATGCATTTAGCTTTGTCTTGCCACAGGTTGTGTTTGAGGATATTTGAGGAGCCAGTGTTCAGTAACATCTTTTTTTAGTTGTTTTGCATAGAGCAAAATTACTCTCTGGTTTTCAAGAGCATCTATAAATGGCCAATTTGTGCTGGCCTCTTTAAAAGATAAATTATAACTTCTCCCTGCACACTTAAAAGAAAGCTTCCCACAGCAACAGCTGTATCATCATTATAATCTTGAGGCATATATAATGGTCTCGATAACACTGGTCCAGGATTGTTCAAGAATATGTGGCAGGTGGTATATTTGTTATTTTTGTTGGCACATCATGAGCAAGGTTGCTTTCTTTTTTGCCCTTATGTTCATTTCTTATGTGGCCTCTCTTATTCCCAAGTCTCTGGAGAATCACTGTTGGGTGAATAATTGAGATCACCTTATACCACATGCTATAGGAACCATTATGATGGTGACAGGCCCCAATATATGTGGATTCAGGGAGCCTCTAGGAGAAAGAATTCCCTAGAGAGTATTGGCTAACCAGGCAAGGTTTATTAAAGTCTTGTGCAGATGGGAGTTGGTGCCAGAAGAGGAAAATTTCAGCCTGGCTCTCCAAAGGGAGCTGGGAAGGGGATTTTAAAGGGTGGTTCTCCTGAGGTGGGGCAGGGGTGTGGCAGAGTCACAGCATGTCCTGGGCTGGGCTGCAGTGTGGTGTGCACTGATGGGTCAGGTGCTCCAGCATACGCTGCATAATTCATTAGTATCGAATCTCCACCCAGCAGTGTGCATTTTGGTATACTAATGAACTCAGGTCACTCTAGGTCAGGATTTTCACTAACTGCACATGTAAAGCTCTCAGCCTCCTTTCGCCAGGAAATTACGAAGCACTCATTCATGCGGATATACCACCTCTTATCTAGGCTTGCTGCCTTCAGTGGTGGGCCAAGTTATTTAAACAAAATGCTGGGCCTCCCCGGTGGCACAGCGGTTGAGCGCTGCGCTGTGGAGCTGTCGGCAGTGGCGACGCGAGTTCGACGCCCGGCCGGGGAGAATCCCACATGGTATGGCAGACCTCTCCTGCCTCGTCCGCTGCTCCCCTCAGCAGTGTATTTCTGATCTGCCTGTTCTGCTCCCCACTCTGTCTCTGATGAACCCTCTCGCTGCCCCGCGCCTCTGGCCTGTACCCCAGCTTGTATACAGAAATAAATAAAATTCTTTAAAAAAAAAAATAAAAAAATAAACAAAATGCTAGCAGGACCCACGAGATGGGGATCTAGTCACCTGTTTAAGCACGTTATTGGGCAGCTCTTAACCTGCTGGTTTGTAATTTTGTTCACATAATACTGTCAACTATGTGCCAAGAACTGTGCAAGGTGCTATACTTACAGTTACACACTAGATCTTGATGATAGTTCTAAGAGACAGTATTATGATATTATGAGTAGACAAGAAAGAGAGAGAAAGAACAAGGGGAGGGGAGAGAGAGAGGGAGAGACAGACCCCACCGGGCTCCCAGGAAGGAAGTGGTAGAGATAGGATTCAAATCCATGTTCATCTCCCAGCTCAGGGAGATTTTTCTAGCAAATATGGAACTTCGGAAAAGAAAACAGAGAACAAACCAAGAGGAAAACAAGAATGCAAATTAATTCAATTTAGACCTTCGGTCTATAAATTCATATTGCTGCATCACCATTATTATATTATTTTCTAGGTATTTAAAACGCATATGCTTAACAGATCTACTTTTGGATTTTGTCTGCATCCTATGTCTGCCCACTGAAAAAAATAAATCAATATATTTCCCATAAAAACTAACAATAAAGCTACATAGAGCTACTTTCAATTTTCTGGCTATGATTTCTTTCTCCATACCAGAGAGGTGCTGAGGTTCCATCTACAAATTTCTTCAACTTGTGAGGATGTAATTTGCTTGGTCTTAAATGACTTAAATTCACTTCAAGTGGCTATGCATCCTTTTCACCTATCTTGAGCTTTAATTCCTTTTTGTAAATTTGACCTTCTAACTTGAAGGGAACCAAATAGAAATATTTTAGTGTTCCATCACCTGTTAGCATTATTTCCTTCAAACAGCAGGACTATCATTTCTTCCTTGCTCCAAATAGTTGATACATTACATCTTGTTATCTATGTCTTTAACATACCCTAATTCACCTCACTTTTTACTTTTCATACTATTCTTAGAAGAACTTCTTACTCTTTCCTATTCACCTTCCAGCCTTAAAATATTATGTCTTAGTATGGGGCTCCATATCAGACCTCTTGACCCATTTTTCAACATATGGTATTTGTATTGAAGGGCAATTTGAATCAAATTGTTAGGTTCCATAAAAAAATGAGTAAGCTCTTCTGACATTTTGATCAAATGTCGTTCGCTTAAATGGTCATATATTTAGATGTTCCAGCAAAACAACCAACAAGATTGCCTTGCATGATTTGTTTTTATGCTTTTAATTCAAGTGTTTTTCCAACTGCTACAAAATCTTTCAGCCTTAGATCTCTTGTTTTGCTAGATAATATTAGTTTTAGCAGAGCGTAGTTATCAAAATTTTGGTGCATTTCAGAGAATTTAGTTTGGATTGCCCTTCAAATACAAAATTGATGCTACTGACCCTCCATTAGTAGGACACAAAATTTGAGTTATTTCCCCTGTGTTGGTGATGGATAGTGCTGCCGGGGCCGCTGGCACTCCTTTTCACATTACCCATTGTGACTAATCACATGCATTTGCGAGATGATTAGCCAAGGTTAGGGGTACAGTCTGTGATTATGGAACAGATTTTTTTTCTTTATGTGAAAAATTACTAGCTTATAATAGCATTAAATTATAATTTTGCTCCATATCCAAACCAGTGGTAGTTTGCTAATATTCTTGTGGCTATTTATGTGTTGTTGCTACATAGCTCCTAAGCCTAGCCCTATCCTCTCCTCAATTTTCTCCCATTAAGGGTATACAACTTTTAAAAGTATCAATTCTTCCACTAAAGAATTAGAGGTTTATTCATTTATTCTACAAATTAAGCTGTTTTCTAGTACTGGGGATATTAGCAGTGAATAAATCAATTCTTTTCTTCCTAGAGCTTATTTTTTGTGAGGGGGGAAAGACTAAAGTAAAGGTATAGGTCAAATACTATACATGAGGTGGGGGGGGGTGGGGGATAAAGGAAGAAAGGAAGATAGAAAGTATTAGGGAGGGAAAATTTTGATACTTTATTGGGCAATCATGGAAGACTTCATTGATAAGAAATTAAAAGTATTCAAGTAGCAAACCCTGTGTATATATGAAAATAAGCAGATAACAGCAAGTTAAATATGCTACAGAGAGAGAATGCTACAAGAACAGCCAGGAGGTCAGCATGAAGCACAAGCCTTGAACGAATCCACACAACTAAGAACATTGATCCTATGGGGCCATATTGGCTGTAATAGAATTTTGGCCCTCGTGCCAAGAGATTTTAAGGAAAGGGATGAATTGCTATGACTGACAAGTCATTCGACCACTATTTCAGAATTAACTTTAGCAAGATGTGTTAGTTATCTATCGCTGGGTAAAAAATTGCCTCGAGTTAATGACTTAAAACAAGACACATTTAGTTTTTGCATCATTCCTATGGACCAAAAAATTGAACATGGCTTAGCTGGAACCTCTACTTTAGGGTCTCCTAGCTCTGTAGTCAAGGTGTTGACTGGGGCTTCCATAGTCTCAAGGTCAATGGGGACAGGATCCATTTTCAAACCGACTCAGTGTTTGCAGCAAAGTTCTGTTTCTCATGCGCTGAGGGTCTCCATTCCTTATTGGCCAATGGCCAGAGCACATCCTCGTGTCCTTGTCAGGTAGGACTCTTGATGACAGCCAGTAAGCATGGAGAGCCCAAGAGAGAAATCTCAGCAAGGTGAAAGTTGGAGTCTTTTGTGACTTAACTATGGAAATCCATTCCATCACTTTTACTATTTATAGTTCATTCAGAGCAAGTCATTCAATCCAGCCCACAATCACGGGAAAGGGATCAGATGAGAGTGTAGGTACCAGGTGGGACCTTTCGCAGACATGTCAGAAGCAGCTTGTCATGGACAAGGATAGACAAAGAGATTGGTTAAGATGCTACTGGTATATTTCTAATGGCTATTGATCAATACTTTTGCAGCTATTTAGGGTGTTCGGTATTAAAGAGTTCCAAAAGCTCTGCTTCTTAGGCAGATTTTGGATATATTTTGATGTTCAAACTAACAATGTAACATTAGAGAGAAAGACTAAATAAAAGACTGCTTAACTTTTGGGAATCTACCCAAAGGACACAAAAACACTAATACAAAAGGATACATGCACCCATATGTTTATTTGCAGCACTGTTTACAATAGCTAAGGTATGGAAACAACCCAGATGACCAAAAATAGATGATTGGAGCAAGAAAATGTGGTGCATATACACAATGGAATACTAGTCAGCATTCAAAAAAGATAAACACTGCCCGCAATTTACAACAACATGGATGGAACTAGAAAGGATCATGCTCAGTGAAATAAGCCAGAAAGAGAAAATATCGAATGGTTTCACTTATAACAGGTATATGGGGGTGTAACAGGGTGGTCCCCAGGAGAAAGGGTGTGTCCCAGGTTCTCTATCCCACCCAAGGTAGGGTGGAACTGAGCAGGATATAGGAAGCTTGAGAACACACACACAGAGAACACACAGAGGATGCACGCAGAGGAGACACAGAGCACAGATAGAAGACAGGAGGAGATGGAAGAAGAATGGAAAGCTAGAAGAGACCCTCGGAGCAGAGAGACTTGTAAAGAAGCTGCACTGGCCTAGACTGATTGAAATAGATATGGGTGAGAGACGCGTGGGGAAGTTAACGATGGCTATGTTGATTTTGGTTTTGATTTTGTTCCGTTCCTCTCAGAATTGTCTGACTGTATCTGACCCTTTTGGATGGGTCCCTGCCGAAAGGTATTTTGGCTCCTCCCAGAATTGTCTGGCTGTTTCTGACCCTTATGTGTGGGTCTCTGCCAAAAGCTGTTCTAGACTTGTGGCAGGCTTTCAAGACTTGTTTTGGGCCAATCCCGTTTGGGTGGACTTGTATCCATGAGGAGTTGGTTAACATTGGGTGCTTGAATTAGAAAATATATTCTTTTTCTTCCCTGTCCTTTCTAGTTGTATTAAAGTTTCTTTCCACAAAAGGTCCTATATGTTTTATATTAATGCGGCGGATGGCAGAACCCATTTAGACCAGGGCAGGTCTGGGGGTTTTGGAGGTGCCCCTCTCTCCTGCCCTGTAACAGGGGAACCAAACGAGAAAGAGACATCCAGTGAGGGAGAGGGAGAATAAGGGCTCAAAACAGGGGAGAAAAGAGCACAAAGGACTATGGTGATGGGTCATGGGTGAATTCCCCTGAACCCCAGGGGAATACACAATGTAAAAGATATAAATAACAATAAAAAAAAAAGACTGCTTAAGTTTTTTGGTATGAGTCACTGAAAGGATGAAAGTACTATGTTCTGAAACAGAGAATAGACTTTGGGGCTAGAAAATTTTGCCAAAGGAGGAGTAAAGTTTCTGGGTTTTTGACTTTGAAATCCAAGTGAAGGTGTTACTTTGGCAATTGGTTATATGAGTCTACAGCTCAGGCTAAAGGTTTGAGTTGTAAATAAAATTTTGAAAGTCATCATTACCTACATTGTATTTAGAGCTGTGAAACTATATAATGTCCCTAGATAAGTGAGGGTGTGTCCTAGAAGTCCTATAGACTATGACAAACTGAGAAAGAATGTCTTTGTGAGTGATTCCTGATGAAGAAGACTAGTTAACATTATGTTTATCTCTGTGGTCATATTTTTTCCCCTAACAAGGATATGATGTAAATCAGTCTATGGTCTGCAATTCCCAGAATAGGACCTTGGCTCCACGTTGCATTTTTTTTTTCTAGCCTATATTTACCAAAATGGAGAGTCTGGGTCCCCAAAAGCAAAAGCAAGCCTATGGTAACACCAAATAGAAGTCCTGAAATGACAGATTCTTCTTAAAGAGAATTTCAAAGATAAATATTTTTTAAAGGCAGGACTGAAGGTCATTTAACAAAATTGGAATTCTTTTTTCTAGATTTTTCTTTTTTTGACAAATTTCATTGACTTCTCTTACCTCAAAAGTCATTTCCATATAGGTATTTTCCAGAATCTGTATTTTTAAGACTCAGGTGCTCTTTTCCAAGTTTTTCTTCCATATTTTCAACTGTCCCCTGGCCATCTCCAACTTGACTCCTATCGAGGCTGCATTGAATTCATGCTTTTCTCTGATACCTGTTCTGTTACTTTTTAAGTTTGTGACGTCATCATCTACCCAGTCTCCTAAGTCAAAAACCTAGGAGGCATCAAAATTTCCCTCTCTCTTGTTCTGCTTAATAATGGTAATGAAACTGATGGTATGGAAGAGATTTATAAACCTTGTATATAACTATCACAAGGGCCAATTGAATAGGCATGATTATATTTATCTTAAAAATGTAAAGTTAAAATAATTCATGTGAAATTAAAAATTATTAATTGTAGAACCTGGAGTCAACTCAGCTCTTTCAGACTCCAAATCCAGCTTTCTTTTTACTATTCAATGTTGCATCATCGTCATTCATTCAAGTCTTGTAGGTTCTGAACCAGAAATGACTCTATATTCTAACTACTCCTTTCTCAACTCTTTGCCAAGGACTTCAGAACTTGATTATCTTTCATCAGGTGTTCAAAATCTTATTTAGCTGGTCTCCACCTTACCGTAGTTTAGACTCATGCTCTACCAGGATCATCCTTTTAAACAGCAAGACCAATTGCACCTTTTCCTTCCTTAAACATATTATTGGTTCTTGCCAACTGTAAAATCAAGTCTCCAGCCTAACATTTTGATAGTCAGTGTTCTTTTCAGATTCCAACTGACCTCATGTTCAAAACTCTCCATGTACTCTTTGTTTCAAGAATTTCAAATTTTCCTTTTTCTTTATCTGTGTTTGATCCGCTTCATATAATACCCTGCAGTCTCCCCTCTAACTATAAAAGTCTTACCCATACTTTCTGCCCCAGTCCCAGTGTTACACATTTAGGTAAAGCTAGACTTTCCAACTCCTGGACCCCCCAGGGCTAAATTCTGCTTGTATCTCTGCTTCCAACAGATTGTGAGAAACTTACCTACAGAGACTATCTTTGTCATCTTTTCTTTTTTTTTAAAGATTTATTTATTTATGCATACAAGCTGGGGTACAGGCCAGAGGTGTGGAGTGGTGAGAGGGTTCACCAGAGACAGAGCAGGGAGCAGAACAGGCAGATCAATGGAAATACACTGCTGAGGGGAGCAGCAGGCGAGGCAGGAGAGGTCTGCTGTGCCATGTGGGAAACTCCCTGTCAGCACGACCAACTGCCAGTCACCACTGCCCACAGTGCCACAGTGCAGCACTCAACCACTGCCCCAGCAGGGAGGCCCTATCTTTGTTTTCTTAATCATATTTATCTCAGTCTTACCATATCAAAACATTCTCTGAAAATTGGTCTTTACAAATGATAAGATTACCCATATCTAATTTAGATTTCTTTAAATAAAGATGAACTGTTTCTCTATATAAAAGGGCTTCCTCTTGACAGCATTTCATATGTTTTAGAAAGGCTGATATTAGTCATCCTTATTTATGCAAAACCCAAGGTATATTTTGAAATATCTTGCAAACTAGGAATCTTTTTCTGCTAGTACTAATATATTAAATAGACAGAATAAAATACAATTAGGTTAAAGATTTTATACTAATGGCAATCTAAAACACCAGTCAACAAATTTTTACGAAAATCATGTTACTGAAATAAAATTAGTCATGTCCTATCAATTTGTATGTGCTCAACACGACACGACAGTCAAATTCTAATTTGGGCTCTAGTTTTTTATAATCTGCAATAAATTGGTGTTTACATCACAAAATGCATGCCAATGGTAATAGGCCTATGGTTAATACCTGTAAAAAATCAGGTCATAGACTACCTCTTAGATTTCTTCCCTTGTCTCTTGTACAGCTATTCAGGAATAGAATAAATGGAAGATGGTTTCCATGGTGCAAAAGCACAGCCTTAAGACTCAGTTTTGAAGAGTCTAGAAATAGTCTCCATTCCTGCGGCTCATGAGTGATTTCTAAGGCATTCATGAGGCCCTCAATGTCGGAGCAGAATACCAGAGTACTTTCCTTTCTGAAGAAAGGCTCCAACTGCTGGTGGCGCTTTTGATATAAAGTAATTGTGACATCTTCTAGAAGATTCCATGGTTGGGAGTCTTGATCCTAGCAATTCTGCCTTGTTCTTGGAGAAGTCAAATCATGAACCAGGTCATTTAGTTCTTCCTGTGTTAGTCTGTGTGGGGTTGATGGTACACCACAGTGAAACTCTGAATCACTGCATGCTGATGGGACAGGAGAAGAACAGGTCAGCTCACCGTCGTCCTCATCAGATAAATCAAGAGAATATTTTGCTGGAGGTTCTGGAATAGGAAGTCCCTCACCATGTGGAATTGGTCTCAATGCAGACAGAATGTTTGGGTAGACTATTCTCGACTTCTTTTGCTTTGTTATTCTTCCGGAAAGAGGAGGAACCAAGCAGAAGTAACATCTTTGATGTGGTTGCTTGCTCTCTCCACACCATGAGACTGCAAATGGCATTTCTGGTCTTTTGCCATTTAACCACTGTGAAAGCTGTGTTGTCCATGTAGCACAGCATATATGCAGGGCCCAAGGCTTGTCTTGGTCACCAACCTTGCATGCGAAGTAAAGATGATAAGCCTTCTTCACTTGAGAAGTGATACTTTTCTTCTGGTTGACAAATGTCACTTCCCCACAAATAGAGCAGAAATTGTCCATGCTATTAGCACACTTTTGAGGCCTTACTGTTCTGTATTGTGCCTAAATGGATAAAATCATAACAGTTCTATGGAACAGTAGCTTAAACTGTCTCGCACAAAGGCTAAAGTATTTTCAATGCTTAACCTTTCCGACAGGGCTTTCTATGTAGTGCACTGCTGACGTCAGCTTCCTTCAGCAGCTGCCCACAGTAGTATTGCATTGCATCAGAAAATGATGCAAGCAACTCTGGATGATGTATGCATGATGGCATTATGCAATGCGATGCAATATTATATCATTCTAGGCTAATTTAGGATATTGTTGCAGTCCTACTGGATAAATTTACACTGTGAAACATATAAAATGAATTGTATGAAATATCTTCAAAATGAGAGCTAATAAAAAATTTTCAGGGTTATATTCATGTTCATCACACCAAAATACTATAGATTAAGGCCTTTTTAAGTCGGTAATGATCTCACTGTTGACCAGTGTTATATAAGCTAGGAGTTGTAGCAAAATTTGGGGTTGATAGTTGCTGCACCAAAAAAAAAACATATAGTAAGTTTCTTCATTGCGTAATTATTTGACATTTGTAGTCACCTTCCCAAAATCCATTCACCTCTTCTCAACAGACCCTGGTTTCTTTTTGGAATTTCATGTTATTTGGGGAAGACTAAACTTCACATACAGCTCTGGGAACAGAAGCTGGTAGATCAAGACAGTAGGAACTGAGTATTCCTCTAGTCACTTAGTTCAGGACGTGGTAATAAAATACCACTTAGTTTGGCATGTGGCCAAAGCTAGTATAATTCGAGAGGAAACTGGGAAACCCAAGACCTTCTTTTGCTTTGGGTAGGATGACCCACAGAGGTGAAGTCTAAAACTCTGCTCTGGACGGAGGCGTAAGACACTAATGAGAAGTGGGAGCACAGAAGCAGGTACCCCATCTGCAAGTGCCCCAAGTAGCCCAGGATAAGACATTGCTGCTGCACCCCCCACCCCGTAACTAGCCCCATAAAACCAGGACCCCCAAACTCCCAAGTGAGAATGTGGCTCAGGCAGCTGTTGACCACAGCTATAGTATGATTCTTCCTGGAGACCTATTGGATCTTTCAAAACTTGTTGAGGGGGCCTCCCTGGTGGCGCAGTGGTTAAGTGCTGCGCTATGGAGCTGTAGGCAGTGGCAACAATACCAGTTCAACAGCCGGCAGGGGAGATTCCCACACAGTATGGACGACCTCTCCTGCCTCACCTGCTGCTCCCCTCAGGAGTGTGTTTCCTTTGATCTGCCTGTTCTGCTCCCCGCTCTGTCTCTGGTGAACCCTCTCGCGGGCTCAGGCCTCTGGTCTCACCACAGATTGTATGCATAAATAAATCAATCTTTAAAAAAAAAACCAAAACGTGTTGAGGGGGGTTAATTGGTGAAAGTCAGACAAAGCCCCTTTGGAATCAGCAACACCCTGTCTTTAAAACTGCATTTTATTTTTCTCGCAGAATTTTAAGCTCAAACACGACAGCTTTACTTTGGACAGCTAAGAAATAAGCCATAGTCAATTGAACGATTAAGAAGTTTGGCATGAAAAGTCACAAAAAGAATGGGTCATCTAATCTTTGACAAAGGAGCAAAGAAAATGCAGTTGAACAAGGACAATCTATTTAATAAATGGTGCTGGGAAAACTGGACAGCCACATGCAAAAAAATGAAGCTAGACTACTACCTCACACCCTGCACAAAAGTCAACTCAAAATGGATAAAAGACCTGGATGTAAGACCTGAAATCATAAAATGTATAGAAGAAAATATAGGCAAAACTCTACATGACATACATCTCAGCAAAATCTTGAAAGACACATCCC